>PVIU01012328.1:0-60602 GCA_004026605.1 Ondatra zibethicus | reverse complement strand
AGGACTGAGTAACTAAGAGGGAAGATTGGTGCTCACAATTTGAAATAAAAATTGAAGCACACCAGCACAGGAATAAGCCCCTGCTTTCTGGTTGCAGTGAGATGAGCTGTTCTACCACATATTCTCTGCCACGATGGACCAAGACCTCTGAAACTGTGGCCAAAAATAAATCTTTCCTCCTGAAGTTCTTTATATCAGTTATTTTATCACACTGAGGCAAACTAAAAATGATACTATAAAATTGCATCATTAAAAACACAAGCTTATAAGCAAAGAGGACACAAATCTATGCTAAATTGACACAGCAATTTGACATAAATACTAACAGCCTTTCATTAACAGAACATGAAGTTTAAGAAATCAAAGACTCAAGAAATTTGGACACAAAAACAGTGAATTTAGAATTCATTCTTAATGAAGCTGTTTCTACCCTGATGATTATGTTCTGGGGAGAGGCTCCTAGGGCAGATTACTTGAAGACATAAAAGAAAGGTTGCCAGGAGCTGGAGAGATGGCTCATCAGTTAAGGGCACTAGCTGCTCTTTCAGAGGATCAGGGGTTCAATTCCTAGCCCACTATAACTCCAATTCCAAGGAATCTGGCACCCGTACACAGACATGCATGTAGGCAAAACACCCACCAATGCACTAAAGATTAGACGGACGATGGACGGATGATGGACAGAGGGTTTCCAGAAAAGAAAAGGCTCTAGGAGGCGCCTAACCTTGAATGAATTCTACATGCTCCACAAATCTGCTTTTATCTATTGTATATCTGGCAGATTACAATTGTCTAGTTAGGATTTATTGCTGTGATAAAACACCATGACCAGGGATGGAGAGATGGCTCAGAGGTTAAGAGCATTGCCTGCTCTTCCAAAGGTCCTGAGTTCAATTCCTAGCAACCACATGGTGGCTCACAACCATCTGTAATGGGGTCTGGTGTCCTCTTCTGGCCTGCAGGCACACACACAGATAGAATATTGTATATATAATAAATAAATAATTTAAAAAAAAAACCACCATGACCAAAAGTAACTTGGGGGAAAAGTAAGGGAAATCAGAATAGGAACCTGGAGGCAGTAACTCAAGCAGAGGCAACGAAGGAATGCTGCTTACTGGCTTGCTCAGTCTGCTTTCTTATAGCACCCAGCACCACCAGTAGAGGGATCGCAACGCCTAGAGTGAGCTGGATCTTTCTATATCATCAGTCAAGAAAAGGAACCACAGGCTTGTCCACAGGCCAATCTAGTGAGGACATTTTCTCATGAGACCTTCTTCCAAAATGATTCTACGTTATATCAGTACAATATTTAAAGAAAAGAAATCTTCCAGTTATAACAAAAAGGTTTTTTTCCATGATATTTATTGAGCTCTACATTTTTCTCTGTTCCCTTCCCTGCCTCTCCTCTTCCCCCTTCAATCCTCCCCCAAGGTCCCCATGCTCCCAATTTACTCAGGAGATCTTGTCTTTTTATACTTTCTACTTCTCATGTAGATTATATCTATGTAAGTATCTCTTAGTGTCCGTATTGTTGTCTAAGTTCTCTGGGATTGTGGTATGTATGTTTAAAAACCACCTATGAGTAAGTACATGTGATAATTGTCTTTCTGTGTCTGGGTTACCTCACTCAAAATAATGCTTTCTAGTTCCATCCATTTTCCTGCAAAATTTAAGCTGTCGTTATTTTTTTCTGCTGTGTAGTACTCCACTGTGTAAATGTACCACATTTTTCTTATCCATTCTTCGATCGAGGGGCATTTAGGTTGTTTCCAGGTTCTGGCTATGACAAACAAAGCTGCTATGAACATAGTTGAGCACATGTCCTTGTGGCACGATTGAGCATCCTTTGGATATATACCTAAAAGTGGTATTATTGGGTCTTGAGGAAGGTTGTTTCCTAATTTTCTGAGAAATCGCCACACTGACATCCAAAGGGTTTGTACCAGCTTGCATTCCCACCAGCAATGCAGAAGTGTTCCCTTTTCCCCACAACCTCTCCAGCATAAGTTGTCATCAGTGTTTTTGATCTTGGCCATTCTTACAGGTGTAAGATGGAATCTCAGAGTTGCTTTGATTTGCATTTCTCTGATGACTAAGGATGTTGAATATTTCCTTAAGTGTCTTTCAGCCATTTTAGATTCCTCTGTTGAGAGTTCTCTGCTTAGGTCTGTACTCCATTTTTTTTTTCTTATTGGATTATATGATCTTTTGGTATCCAATTTCTTGAGTTCTTTGTATATTTTGGAGATCGGACCTCTATCTGATATGGGGTTAGTGAAGATCTTTTCCCATTCTGTAGGCTGTCATTTTGTCTTGTTGACAGTGTCCTTTGCTTTACAGAAATTTTTCAGTTTCAGGAAGTCCCATTTATTAATTGTCTCTCAGTGTCTGTGCTGCTGGGGTTCTATTTAGGAAGTGGTTTGTAGCATGAGGGGCCTGACATCCAAAGGGTTTGTACCACCTTGCAACAGGTTTGTACCTGTTGGGGTTTCCATCCTGCCCAGTTCCCACAGCCAGCAAGTCCCAAAGAAAATCACACAAAGAGTCTATATTAGGTTATAAACTGATTGGCCCATTAGCTCAGGCTTCTTATTAGCTCTTGTAGCTTATATTAACCCATTATCCTTATCTATGTTAGCCACATGGCTCAGTACCTTTCTCAGCGGGGCAGGTCACATCCTGCTTCTTTGGTGGTCCAGGCAGGACTGCCAAGAGAGCTTCCTTCTTCCCAGAATTCTCCTGTTCTAATAGCCCCACCTCAACTTCTTCTCTTGTTGACCCGCCTATACTTCCTGCCTGGCCAATGTCCAATCAGCATTTAGTTAAAACATGATTGGTAGAATACAGACAATTGTCCCGCATCACTTCCCCCCCCCCTTTTTTTTTTAAACAAAGGAAAATATCCATAGTCCATTTTTTGGGAATGTGGGCATAGTATTCCAGGTTACTTCCGGCTGGTTAGGGGTGCTGATAATCTTATGGGGCCCAAAGAAAATTTAAGAGTTATGATCAAGTCCTGACTAGAATATCCTGTGAAGCTTGATCATCTCAGGCAGCAGTCTTGAATCTGTTCTGGATGTAGAACTCAGACATCCGGGCCATCTGTTCCTACTGGAGATATCTCAGGTGGTCTTCCTTGATCCAATCTGAGATATGGTGTAGGAGGTGCTTCTTCATTTATATTGCTTTCATTGATTGAATAAAGAGACTGCCTTGGCCTTTTGATAGGGCATAAATCAGGTAGGCGGATTAGACAGGATGGAATGCTGGGAGGAAGGGAAGTGTGGCAGACGCCATGCTTCTCTGGCCAAAGATGGACATTGGTTAGACTCATGCCGGTAAGCCACAACTCAAGTGGCGATACACATTAATGGAGATGGGTTAAAATAATATGTGAGAGTTAGCCAATAAGGGGCTGGAGATAATGGGCTAGGCAGTATTTCAATGAATACAGTTTCTATGTAATTATTTCGGGCATAAGCTAGCCAGGCACCGGGCGGCGGGAGCCAGGTGGCCACTGGGACCAAAAGCAGCCCACGCTACTCCTTACTACAGTGGTTCCCTGTGCCAATGCATTCAAGTGTACTTCCCACTTTCTCTTCTATAAGGTTCAGTGTGGCTGGCTTTAGATTGAGGTCTTTGATCCATTTGGACTTGAGTTTTGTGCATGGTGATAGATATGGGTCTATTTTCGTTTTTCTACATGTTGATATCCGGTTATGCCAGCACCACTTGTTAAATATGCTTTTTTTTTCCATTTGATATTTTTTGCTTCTTTATCAAATATCAGGTGTTTGAAGGTGTGTGGATTGATATTCGGGTCTTCTATTCGGTTCCATTGGTCTTCCTGTCTGTTCTTATGCCAATACCAGGCTGTTTTCAGTACTGTAGCTCTGTAGTAGAGTTTCAAGTCAGGGATTGTGATGCCTCCAGAAGTTCTTTTATTGCACAGGATTGTTTAGGCTTTCCTGGGTTTTTTGCTTTTCCAAATAAAGTTGAGTACCGTTCTTTTGAGGTCTTTAGAATTTTGCTGGGATTTTGATGGGCAACAAAAAGTTTTAAAATCACTAGTCTAAATAAAAAATTATCACATTGAGGAAATAGTAGAAAGCAGAACTCATCTCAATAATATCACCTTTGTCACAATCTCTGGACAAAGTAAGTATGGATTAAGTTATCACAGTAACTTCATCAAGTGTCCACAGATTGATAAAGCATAATGTTTCTTAGGATTCTTCTGGCCTTTAAACATTTGCAGTGCTTTCTAAAATCTCAGTTAAGTGTCTAAAACTATGATGACTCAAACATTCGGCTTTCTTTTTAAGAGACAAGGTCTTGCCATGTAGTCCAAAGGACTCCTGCCCCAGGTTCCAGGTGTGCATTATGATATCTGGCTCCCGAAATCTTCAAGTAAATGTTCCATTAATTCAGTGGGAATTAGAATGTTATTCCTGTTAAGAACTCATTCAAAAGTGAGGTGTACTATAAACGCAGCACTTGGGAAGGAGAGGCAGGAAGATTTTGAGTTCAAGGCCAGCTTGCACTATACTGTGAGGACCTGTCTCAACTTTAAAAAAGGAGAAAAAAATACATCAAATTTAATATGGCAAATAATACTCAAATGTTCAAATTACAACACAGAAAAAAATATATCTTTTAAGATTTTAAAATAAAAAGGAAATTCTTTCCCATGGATAGCTATAATGTAAAAGAAAATGGTTGCTGCTGCAATGTGGCCACATGTATAAAGCTATTAGGTCATATCAGAAACACTGTAATAAAAATAAATAGGTCAGGATATTCATATGCACCGGGCAATAGCAGCACACGCTTCTAATCCCAGAACTCAGGAGGCAGAGTCAGGCAGATCACTCTGAGTTTGAGGTCAGTTTGGGCTACAGAGCTAGTTCTAGGACAGTCAGGGCTGTTACACAGAAAAACCCTGTCTCAATAAACAAAAACAAACAAACAAAAAGAATATATATGCAAAAAATTAAATATGGCTAAAAATTGATATCCAGGCATGAATAAAATGGTGAACAAAACAAACTATTCAATGTATCTAAAAAATTTATTACAAAGGAAAGTACCTTTATAAAATACAGTGGTACATTCTCTAAAGTAGTACTGAGCCCACCTGCATCTTTATGATTTCACTGGAAAATAGTCAGACCTAGCATCTCACTCATTATATCATTGTCTTTTGGAGGCCACAATGCAAGGAAGTAGCTTCAAGAGCCTATGGCCCACAAGGTTAAAATATTTACTCTCTGATCCATTGCAGAAAGTTTGCAGATCTTTGACCTCAAACATTAGAAATTATGATAAACAATTCTGATATAAACAATTTTTGAAGGACAGAAAACTTCAGATTCCAACAGCATTGGCACTCACACATACACTCACTCTTCAGGGAAGAAATATAAGCAGAACCTAATGCATTATGCAAACACAGAAACTGTAGTTCAATTCAACGCAAGACTTGGATTTTCAAATAATCACCTTTTTGTTTTCTTGAGAGAACAGGGCTGCACGAGGAACCCCCTCCAGCTGTAAATCACAGAAAGTAACAGAAGATAGTAAGATAACAAGCTGCTAAAATCTGCAAGAAATTTAAAAATCCTTAAAAAGATTGACTCAAATACTAAAACAGCAGGAATATTATGGACATATTTTCCTAAGACATGCTTAAACACCAGTATCACATATTAAATGTGAAAATTAGAGCCGGGCGGTGGTGGCGCACACCTTTAATCCCAGCACTCGGGAGGCAGAGGCAGGCGGATCTCTGTGAGTTCGAGGCCAGCCTGGTCTACAAGAGCTAGTTCCAGGACAGGCTCCAAAGCTACAGAGAAACCCTGTCTCAAAAAACAAAACCAAAAAAAAAAAAAAGTGAAAATTACATCCATGTTCAAATGCTGAGTTCTAAAGATATGACTAAAATGTCAAAAGAGCTCATATAAATTGCATTTTAAAAGCCAAATTAAAACTATAAGATCTTACATTATTATTTGGTCAAACAGCAATCAAATATAAGCTTTTATTGGAAAGAGTTACTAGAGATGTGTGTTTTTGTTCATTGGTCATACAACATGCTTTCCACCAAAATAACAAGACTCCTTTAGTGCCAAGAACAATAGAAAAACATTTCCTGCTCATAGTCCAGGTAAACATTTAAGTTCACAAGGCTTCTACCAGATTTCTCAGGCAGAAAGTCTCTAATTTGCAGCTATAGTTAAGTCTGGATCCTCAATGTGCATACTGTGGCAGCCATGGCAAGCCTGGGTCAGCAGAATTTATCAAAGCCACTTCTGGAGGCTGGCACTCACAGATTCCTATCTGTCCCACCATCCAAGGGTAGCTCATGTCAGACAGGGCAGGTTGCCAAGGCCTACTGTAGGGCCCAATCTCTGAGCCCAAGAATAGAGAGCAGGCAAAGGAGGTGTCTGCAAGAATCAAGAATGGGAAGGGTTCTCTAAAATTAGGATTCAACAAGAAAAAGAATGGGCCACTTGTTTGTTTCCCTAAAGATTCATCCCTGACAATCAAACATGAGAGTCCTGCTGTAGAATAATTCTCTTGTGCACTGTAAAGATTTGTCACTCCACGTAGTTTAATAAAACGCTGATTGGCCAGTAGCTAGATAGAAAGTTAGGTGGGATGACCAAACTAAGGATGATAGGAAGGAGAAGGATAGAAGTCAGGAGTCGCCAGCCAGACACAGAAGGAGCAGAAGATGAACGTGCTAAGCTAATGAAGGTACTGCCACAAGGCAGAGAATAAAGAATATGGGTTAACTTAAAATGTAAGAACTAGTTAGTAATAGCCTGAGCTACTGACCGAGCATTTTTAAGTAATATTAAGACTCCATGTCAGTTATTAGGGAAGCAGCCACTGGCTATTTAGGAACAGGTGAGCAGGACAGGAAACATCTGTTTACATATGGTGTTCCAACATGGGGCTGAAATTTTCACATAAAACCTGACAAAGCTTAAAAAAGGATTCTAGACACACAAGAACAGAGTCAAGCATGGCTTCTTGGTAGCTGCATTTTTGGGGGGGGGGGGCTCTGCTTGTTTGCAGTGAGCAGAGGTGCGGCTTCCCTAAGAGGCGGCTTTCTGGCTCAGTGCTAATGGTAAAACCAGGCCATGCTACCAAGCACATATATGGTGTTCATGAGCAGTCGGAGGCACCACTACTAGGTGGAGGTATGGACCTAGAAACTTCACAGAGTTGGGGTGGTAAACATGCTCCCATATGAGACTAGCCTCTCAGGGAATTGAGAGGGAGAAGTCAAAACCAACCACACCATGATCTAAGTTACACATCAGTTCTTTTGCTCATGCAGACAGGAAAGGTTACAGATACACAGTAAGGATAGAGTCAGACAATAAAGGCCATTTACAGGGTCACAATGTTTTAAAAAAAAAACAGGCTTGAGAGAGAGAAGAGAAAGGGTAGAAACAGTCATAGATTTAAAAATAATAAACTCTTTAAAAAGGGAACAGAGTAACAAAAAAAACATGATAAACCACATTAAGATTAAAAAGATAAAGAATCTGGATTCTGTATTTTATTGTGTTGTTTTTGGATTTTGGACTGTTAATGGGCAAATAATAACTGCTGAGAGATAACTGATTGTGAAAGCTACTAAATTAAACCAACCTATATGTTTAAAAATATCTTGACTTCAAAATTTAAGTCAAAAGATATGTTACTTTGGGAGAGAGGTTATGCTTTTGTTTCCATAGGAAATGAGAGGCTGTGGATTCATTCCCAATTAAGAAAAATCAGCAATGATAGAGGAAGACCCCCATGAAAAATCTCAATGGGAACGGATGACCCAGATGATCCAACATTTTAGAGCACCTCTGTTGCAGTTTTCTCTGAGTTCTGCATCCAGAACAGCTTCAGGGCTGTTGGCTGAGATGACCCAGTCTCACAGACTACTCCAGTCGGGACCAGACCAAAGTCCTAAATTTTCTCAGGGTCCCCCAAGCATACCAGGGCCCAGGGGCTGGAGAGACGGCTCAGAGGTTAAGAGCACTAACTTTCCTTCCAGGGGTCCTGAGTTCAATTCCCAGCAACCACATGGTGGCTCACAGCCATTTGTAGTGAGATCTGGTGCCCTCTTCTGGCGTGTAGGCACCCATGCAGCCAGAAAACTGTATATACAATAAATAAATAAATCTTTAAAAAAAAAAAAAGAATACCAGGGCCCAGAATCCACAGGAAGTAGTCAAGAGAACCGGTGTGGGAAGTCCATCTGTATATGTGTTGCTTTTATTGGTTAATAAAGAAGCTGTTTTCGACTAATGGCTTAACAGAATATAGTCAGGCTGGAGTCAGTGAGAAGCCATGTATCCGCCAGAGGGGAAAGACATGAGCTGCTAACTGTAACCTTGGCAGTAGGCCACAAGCCTCGTGGCAAAATATAAAATAATGGAAATGGGTTAATTCTAGATGTAAGAGCTAGCTAGCAATACACTTAAGTGATTGGCCAAGCAGTGATTTAAATAATACAGTTTCTGTGTGATTATTTCAGGAGTCTGGACAGCCGGGAAACAAACAAGTGGCCTCTTACTACAGAGAATGATACCCAATATTCCCCTAAAAGTTATGAATGTTTATCATCATTTAGAGAGGTTGGTTACAAGTTGTTATTGATAATGGTCAGGAAAAAGCCTAAACAAAGATGATTAGATTCAAGAATTTCTTTCTGAAAAGAAAAAGGGGGGATATAGAAATAAGTGGATAAAAATAGGATAAAAGGGTAATTATTGAACCTACTTTAATCCAAAAAACAAATATTAATTATATTTTTTGCTTTTTGTTTTTTTTTTTTTTTTTCAAGATAGGATTTCTCTGTGTAGCTCTGGCTGTCCTGGATCTTGCTCTGTAGACAAGGCTAGCCTCGAATTCACAGAGAACCACCTGCCCCTTCCTACCTGAGTGCTGGGATAAAAGGCATGTGCCACCGCTGCCTAGCAAATCTTACATATTTTCCATTAGTATGGGTTTTGGTTTACTGACACAAATTCAAAGTTAATTTTTTTATACTGTGTATGTGTGTATTATGTTTATGCAGTTCATTTAAAGATGTAATATATAATTAAGAAATAGAGATTAAAAGTCATCTATAATAGCAAACTTACAGTCATGTTAGGTTATCAAGGTCATACAGAGATATATTTCAAATAGATTTCAAAGACCTACAGAATACGGTATTTAAAATGTTTTAAGACTTAGATTTTTCTCAACAGTGAGACACATCTGCTCCTAGCAGCACCAATGACTTCAAAGAAGATGATGGGCACAAAATAAAATCTGTAAGGAATTTGTTTTCTTTATGGCAAAAGCTAGCCACTTGTGCAAAGAAACTGCCCTTGCCTCATTGCTGACAGTTACTGTCCAAACTAAACCAGCAGGATGCAAGAAAGGAGGATGCCAAACTTTGCCAAGACAAAATAGGAGAGTATGTCAAAATTTCCTGTTCACAGGAAAGTCTGTCAGACATGTTAGGCTTGTAGACCAAAGATGGATGCCCCTGTTGGAAGCTGTGAACCCCCAGATCCTGAATTTCTTGTAAACAATGTGTTATGCTCAGGAGTTCCTGATGGCAAGGGAGTGGTTTCTGGTGGGTTTGGCTGGGGCATGGCTATCAGTTAAGGATCCCTATATAAGCTGCCCGTGGTACACAATAAAGGGGGGCATTCCTGTTTCAAGGATGACCCGTGTCTCTGTCTGTGTGTCTTTGTGTGTTTAAATCTCCAGGCCCTTGCCTGGCTCGCTAATGGTCCTGTAGTGCAGGCGCAGCAATACAGGAGTAGTACCGTACTGTCAAGTAGTACAGGTGGGCGGTACATGCCCCAACATTATAGAGGAACTTTGGGTGACTGTCCAGGCAGCTTGAGGTCCCTGTTATTAGGTAACATTTCACCTTTCTGGGGTCTTTAATGGAGTTGAAGACAAGATAGTTATGGTTTTCTTAGTTATGATAAAAGATAAATTAGGTACAAAACTTTGTACTCACAAAGATAAGATAGATAATAGAGTATTTTCTCTAATTTTGCTAAATATAAATAGACTGGATATTATAACTGTAATTCTTACTTGATAACTGTTTTTGTTGTATATAATTTTACAGTGTTAAAGTTAAAGCCTTTTCTTTAATGAGACAAAAAGGGAAAAATGCTGTGGAAAAATTCTCTTGTACACTGTAAAGATTTATCACTTGAATAGGTTTAATAAAATGCTGATTGGCCAGTAGTCAAGCAAAACGTTAGGTGAGGTAATGACAATGACATTGGTAAGGAGAAGGGCAGAAGTCAGTAGTCTCCAGCCAGATTCAGAGGGTGCAGAAGATGAACATGCCAGGCTAAAAAGGTACTACCATGTGGCAGAGCATAAATAAGTAATATGGGTTAACTTAAAATATAAGAGTTAGCAATAAGCCTGAGCTACTGGCCGAGCATTTATAAGTAATATTAAGCCTCTAAGTCAATATTTGGCAAGCAGTCACTGGGTATTTGGAAATAGGCAGGCGGAAGAGAAACATCCAACTATAGGTCCTGAAAAATACTCTGCCTCATATTTCTACTTCACTGCACCTGAAATGCAGGTGACAAGCCCAGAAGTCAGAAGACCAGGCTTCAAAGGTGTGGCCTCATTTTGTCATCTAGCTTTCTAAACTGTAATTTATTTGCAAAAGATGATGCCTACATTGTAAGTTTGGGGAAACAATTTAGGCATGAATGGCTTAGCACAGTATATAGTCCAATAAAGCAACAGAAGGATATGAGAATTATTGTATAGCTGGTTAGGAGACCTAGCTGAGAACGTACCTAAAAGTTCCACAATGCTCCCGCTGCGGCCTCGGCCCCTGGCCTCCTCTTGAACAACAGTGAGCTGCCCAAGACCACCTGGTGTTGTCAGTGCTTGCAGCAGCTCAGGAGGCGGAGTACGGAAGAGCTGCTGCAAGAGCTCCAGAGCCCCTGTCACCACATTGTGGTCTTGGTGCTGTGTGTGATGCAAAGTCAGTTCATAAACCTAGGAGTAGAAACACAGGCCTTCAATTGTGTTTAAAATGCATTCCAAATTTTATTTTGTTTTCATTGATTTTTGTTGAAGGTGTGCCTTAATTTTTCCCTCTAAAGGCTTCTTTATCACTTCTAGGGTCATTGTTGTCCACTATATTTTCTGAATTCCCATATTTTTTCATTATATTAACTCCTTGGAAATACACAGAGCACTTCCTCTAGGTATGCTAACTGAGGATCTCCATTTCCCAAAACTGGTGAGTAGGAAAGAGAATAAAATAGACACTGCTGTGGAAACAGGTGGGGACATCCAACCATCAGAAACATGGCTCTGAATGCAGGGGAGAAAAGAGCTAGAAATTTTAAGGATGTAAGTCAGATATTCCTGGTGTTTTTAAAATTATACCATACTATAGAAACAATGAGTTTGTCAGTTTTCTCTTTAGAGTAACTAGGGGGAAAGAGCCCACAGGTCTAAATCATAACTTCAGATAACACATAAGTTTGCAGTCAGTATAAATATATCCTAAACAATTTCAACTACAATTAAAAAATCACGATTTAAAATTAACACTTCATTGGATCCTGCATTTTTCCTTGCAAGTTTGCCAACTCTATCATAAGTTGATATATAAAACAAAACAAACAACCAACCAAAAACCACACATTCTGAAAGTCAGTGTAAAACAATAAAAAAGAGTAAAAGCTTCCCAGAAGTTACCTTTTAAACTTTGACTTCAGTTCTTCTCATGCAACCTGCACACACCCCCATAAATCCTAACTGGCAAATTGCTAGACACAGCCTCATTTGGCTTTATACTTGTTCTCCACTCTCTATTTTGACTTTTTTGAGACCTGGTCTCATTCTGTAGTTACAAATAGCTTGGACTTTTTATAAGCCCAGGCGTGTAGGAAACTCGTAATTGCCTTGGCATCCCAAGTAATGGGGTCACAGGCATACACTGCTGTACCTTGATTCTGTGCCTGCTTCTGTGGATGAAGACTCACTGTGGCCACAGTCATGGGCTAGCTGTGGCTTTCGCTCTACAACACTTGAGGGTGTTCAAGGAAGATGGCTAGACTCACAAAGCTTAATAGACATACTCTCTGGACCTTTATGGAAGACATGTGGGGCCCCTGCTTTAGGCAACAGCTCATATCTGGTTGGAAGCTACATCCCAACTCCTCTGGAGTGAGGAGGAGGACACTATCACGCATCTCACTTCCAGAAACATGCTGCGCCCAAGGAACACATTTCCGACATTTATGGCTATGATGTAACACTAATTTTGGTGGTAGCACTGCCTAGAAATTTGGTATAAATATTTAAAATATATCTTATTAAGTATACATAAAATTATTCACTATGAAGCCTATTAAAGATACTTAAAAAGAAAATTTTTCCATTACCATGAAGAGCTGTATTGTATTCATCCTCCCCCAACCCACCATTTTTTGAGACAAGGCAACAGTGATATAATATTTCCATTTTAGTCATCACCAGGTTGACGGAAGCCACAGACTACACTTCAATCCCAAAAGTCCTGGGACATGTAGACATTATTTGGTCTTTGAGTGGTCCTCATGTAAGTGTAGGGTCAGAGCTCCCTTACCTGGACAAGCTGTTCTGCGGAAGGAGAAACTTCCATTTCTTTCCGTGTCACCCCAAAACTGCCTTTTAGACTTGTGTCCTTGACCTGCTGCTGGAGCAAGGGCACTAGACACCTCAATGTGAGCAGGACACCGAGGATCAGGAGAGTGGAATGTTCTTCCTCCACAGGAACCAGCAGACCTGCAAAGGCAGCCAAAGGAGCTTATCAGCCAGTCCACTGTTGGAGAATATTATTTTAACTAGGCAAAGATGTGTAACATTTCTTAATGGTGCAGAATATTACTTTAACTGTGTAAAGGTTTGTCACTTTTGTTTATGCTGTACTGGTTTAAAGATGTAAGGATGTGTGTTTAATTATGTAAAGATATGTTGTATCTATTTTACCTTCTCTGCATAAGGCATTTAATTGGTCTAATAAAAAGCTGAATAGCCAACACCTAGGCAGAAAATGGATAGGCAGGGCTGTCAGGCAGAGAATAAATAGTAGGAGACATCTAGGCTTAAGAAGAATAGAAGAACAAGAAAGGAAGAGGAGCAAATGAAGAACACACCTAGGCAAGAAGCCTGGCAGACATGAGAAGCAGTGAAAATAAGATATACAGAAGAAAGAGCCAGGCGGTGGCAGCACACACCTTTAATCCCAGCACTCAGGGAGGCAGAGGCAGGTGGATCTCTGTGAGTTTGAGGCCAGCCTGGTCTACAGAGCCAGGACAGCCAAGGTTACACAGAGAAACCCTGTCTCGAAAAACAAAACAAATAACAAAAAAAAGAAGACAATAAGCTCCAAAGCAAAAGATAAATGAAGAGAAACAGGTAAATTTAAATTAAAAGAGTTAGCCAGGGACTGGAGAGATGGCTCAGTGGTTAAGAACACTGAGTGCTTTTCCGGAGAACTCAGGTTCAGTTCCCAGCAACCACGTGGCAGCTCACAACTGTCTGGAACTCCAGTTCCAATGGACTTAATACTCATCAAAAAACACCAATGTACATAAAAATTAAATAAAAATAAACATAAATCAAAAAGAGCTAGCCAGAAAAGAGCTAAGCTAAGGCTGAGCATTCAAAACTAATTAAGAAGCCTCCGTGTCATGATGTGGGAGCTGGATGGTGGCCTCAAAGAAAAAGCCTGGTATAGTTTACTGCTCAGAGAACCCCAGTACACACTAGCAAAAGAAAAGACCTACAAGAGTACCCTATTGTAAGCCTGGCAGTTAGAGGGAAGGGTGACATAATCAAGACTATAAAACATGGGCTACGTGTATAACTAGATCAAGGAGCAGCTTTGTAGCATAAAACATGCCCTTGGCTTGGCAAGATCCTTACAGGGAATAGAACTGTATTTATAAGCCATATAACTGTATCAAGTGTCCATATGATTTCTCCAGCAGGATTTGCTAGTGTTGATTTTGATCTTGACAGCAGACAAAAACGAAACGGAAAATGTTGGTTTCCTAGAGTACCTACAGAGGGCTAAGGCAAAGCCTCAGGTCTCTTGAACAAAGGACCAGGCCCAGAAGGTGAGTAAGATTATATACCAGCTGGGTGTCCTAAGGCACAGCTACAGCTGAGAAGTTGCCAAGACCACTATAGGCTTACAGCATCCCCGACAAAAATCATGTTTATCAGTCAGCAGCTGTGAATTGCCTAGTCCAGATGCCAAGGGTTAGTGTAGCTTTAAAGATTGAGCACATGCTAATACTGGACCACTTGACCCTTTGCTGAGGAATAATGCTTTTGTACACTGTAAAGATTTCTCACTTGTATTGGTTTAATAAAACACTGATTGGTCAGTAGCCAGGCAGAAAGTATAGGCAGGACGACCAGACTAGAAGAGTTCTTCAGGGAAGAGGAAAGCCTCAGTCTGCAGTCACCAGCCAGACACAGAGGAACCAAGACGAGAATGCCTCACTAATAAAAGGTACCAAGCCACGTAGCTCATACAGACAAGAATTATGGGTTAATTTAAGTTGTAGGAGCTAGTTAATAATAAGTCTGAGCTTAAAAGCCAAACAGCTTATAATTGTTATAAGTCTGTGTGTTTCTTTGGGGCTGAATGGCTGTGGGACCTGGCCAACAGAAACTTCCATCTACAACCCTTTCTTTTTTACCTAGGAGCACATTTAGGAGCCAATTGTAGAAGTACTGTGTCCTCCTGGAGTGCTGGCAGATGCTCACTGCTGAGCCAGCTGCTGTCCGACGGACAGTGGGAGAACTTGACTTCAGGTTTGCTATGAAAGCTTTCAACAGAACCTGTAAACGCAAAACCCAAGATGAAAGCCAAACTGTGGAGCTTATGACACATTTCATAAAACTCCAAATCTTGTAGGACATAAACTGTGACGAATATACATTTTTCATAGATGAAAGGAAATACCCCAAAATTATGGTAGTCAGTGTTAATCAACACAATCTATTTTCTTCCTTATAAACTGCATTAGGAAGGCTGTGAGACGCACAAATGGTGCCTCAAAAACACTTGTTGATGGCCTAAGTTCAATCCCCAGAACCCACATGGTAGGAGAGAACCAACTTGCATTCATCCACACAAATAAGTGCATACACACAAATGCACATATGCATGCATACGTGTGCGTACACACACACACACACCAACCAAAATTTAAAAATCTGCATCAGGTACTTGCTGTGAGTAGCAGTCTCAGTATCTAAAGTTTTACACAAAGTATTCAAGGACAGAGGTGGTAATAATACTACATAAAATAAACTTAACAATAATAAGAAAAAAGCAGTGAACAACTACAGTAATAATCTGGCCTATGAATTGCCTGCACAAGTGTGAACTGCTGTACTAAAGTACCCGCCAAGACTGGCAATTCTGTGAGTAGAAGGCTGTAAGTTACAGACATGACAGTGGACCATGAACACTTTCTAAGAAACCAGAGATAAGATGTTCTTGGTAACCTCCAAAATAAGCCCATATCATTCTTCTCTACCTCTTCTCTTTCTTCTTTCATTTATTTAACCTTGTTTCTCTTCCTTTAATTTGCCTATCTCCCTCCGTTACCTTATTCACTTACTATTTCCACACTTAGCCTAAATAACTGTTAACTTCAAAGCATGTTCCATAATAGCCCTGCCATTTTCAGTTTCAAGGCCACTGATGATATATTAGTGGCTGCAATTGATTTTAAGTGTGTGTCTATGTCTTGTATGGTTTGATGCTGCTGATACAGCACATAAGAAACAGAAGCAATATCCAAACCAATGAATGTGCTAATAGCAACAAACACACATTAAGAATTGTGAAAGGGGGGCCACAGCTTTATTCCTTCCTGTGGACCCACTTAGCTCTCCTTTCTAGCCTGCCCCCATTCCTTTGTGTCAGCCTACTGACCTAGAAACACTTTCTACCTGAGACGCCCAGGGGCTACATATGGAGGACTGAGACTCAAGTAGGCAACTTTCATTCTCCTTCCAGTCTTCTATTACCACCTCTTCTGGCTTACCCCAACCCTGTGGCAGCCTGTTTGCAGCTGCCCCTCCTACTTTAACTCTATCCTATGGAGACTCCAACTCTTAGTCCCCCAGCCATTTCATCCCCATCTCTCCAGACATATTCTTTGTCCTACTGCAGTCTACACCTCCTACCACACATCCAACTCCCCAGGATCCTGCTTCTTGGTGTGGACAGGATCCTCCAGTTCTGTATTCAAAAACAAAGATTTCATTCTCCTGAGGAAAAAGGGATCTGCAGACCAAATGCCTTTTTAGAAATGCCAAATTCCAACTGCTTCCTGCTCACTCTCTGGAGGACAACACTGATGTACAGGTTCCACCACAATAGCAGCAAACCTAGACAGAAAGAAAGACAGCAGCCAAGAGGAGAGCTGCAAAGGAGTCTCCAGGATGGCAGAAGTGACAAACCCAGGAAACACTGGCCACATTGAGCAGAGTTGAAGAACTTTAGGGTGGTAACTGCGAGAGGAAATAGACCCAATAAACTATTTAATGGGTAAAAGAACTAGCACTCTTTTACCCATTTTAAACATATTTAAGAGGTCAGAAATAGCCAACAATTATTAGGTTTAGAAAATAAAAAGGTATACAAAGAATATAATCACACATAAGCAACCATTACTATTGGATTTGGCATGATAAAGCACATAGTCAATACAGATAGGACAACTGTAAAAAGATAAAAAAGTTCAAGTTCATCCATTAAACGTAAATTTTAAAAATCCAAATCCAGCAAAATAAGCATTATTGAGTTTGACTCTGACACAGGACCAGGACAAGTAGGAAAGAATGGTACTCTGTTTCTAGGGCCGAGGAGAAGAATGAACAGATCTCTTACAAGTCAAAGGTTCATGAAGGAGGTAATAACTATTCTATTAAAAAAGAAAGGGAAGTGTCACCTTACTCAAATGGCATCTATATCATGGAAAGATCAAGAACCAACCACTATGTGTATCTATCTCTGAGCTCTGACAGCAATTATCACAGAGACTTCTGAGAGTATTACATTCTGCTCATTCCAGCAGCCATTTAGAAGCTTCCACCCAAGAGGGTAGGAATAACAGTGACAGCAGGAGCAGCTCCCTCAACAAGCAGGTAAGTTTAGTTACGCTAACTCCTTAGACACATCATCTCCCTTCCTCATTTTAAACTCCACGAAATCATCTTTTTAAACATCACACAGGTATTAACAGGAAACCACTATACCTCAAGAGGAAAAAAAAAAACAAAAAACAAACAAACAAACAAAACCCCCCCACGAAGTTAAATAACACTATACACCCAACTCTGAAGTGGGCAAACACAGGAGAGTCACGTGAGCTTGATAGCACCTAGCCTAGCCAAGAAAAGACAAGTCCCAGGTTTGAGGGAAAAACTCAGCCTCAAAAAGAATAGTCAGGAAGTGATAGACAGGGACACCAAGCATCTTTTTCTGGTCTCCATGCACATACACAGGCTCATGTAGTCACACACACAGGCACATATACTTACAAACAAACAAATAATCTATCTTTAATAAAGATTTTAAAAAGACAGAAGCTGCAGAAATAGCTCAGGGGTTAAGAGCACCGGCTGCTCTTCCATAGGATCCAAGTTCTTTTTACAGTAACAACATGGTGGCTCACGATCATCTGTAACTTTAATTCCAGGGTATCCAACACCCTCTCCTAGCTTCTGAGAACACTAAGCAAGTACATGGTACATAGACAAAAACCCATACACATAAAATAAATAATTTTAAAATAAACCATTTTTAAAGGATTAAAAACAATACCAAGAATCTTGCAACCCACAAATGTGCAACAAAATATTCGCACTATACACAAAAGGGAAGCTCTGGCGGCTTTACAGCATCCATACCCACAAGGCCGGTCAGCTCTTCTTCACTCTTTCCTCAGCTAGCACAAGTGGTCAATCCAATGCACCAAAATCCATCCACTCTGGGAAAATGCCTTTGAATTTGCATCTATAAACTATCTCTCTTGATGTTCTTAAGATGTCTCTAAGTGAAGCAAACATGACTCCAGAAGCAATCTCAAAAGACTGTCCTCCCAGAGGCCATCACCCCCACAAGACTCATTCCTAGAGGCAACAACCATACCTTAATTTCATTGTCATTTGCAAAATTTCCAAAAGAAGACATAATTTTGGGAACAGCTGCAGCCAAGGTCTCCTGAACTGATTCCTCAGGTCTCTTGCTTGTTCGGGTCAGGCACGGAAGAAGGTTCACTAGGTAAGGCCTGTATGTGCAAGAGGAATATTCATCATTTTCAGGTCTCCTCCATTAAGAAACATAAGCTCATGGTTCCGTGTTAGGGAAAACCCAGTTTTGGTTTTTCTTTTGTTCTTTTCTTTTTTTTTCCAAGACAGGGTTTTTCTGTAGCTTTGAAGCCTGTCCTGGAACTAGCTCTTGTAAAACAGGCTGGCCTTGAACTCTTAGAGATCTGCCTGCCTCTGCCTCCCAAGTGCTGGGATTAAAGCGTGCACCACCACTGCCCAGCAAAACCCAGTTTTATAGGTACATTGGTCCTCAATGGAGAACAGCTCAACCACAAGCACAGGAGGCATAAATGCTAATGAATTTCAACTGTCCTTCATCTCTCCCATAGGTTACAAAGGACATTAAGAGGTTAGGTTTAAGGGCAAGCAAGATGATTTAGTGGGTAAAGGCACCTTACGACAAGTTTGAAGACCTAAGTTTGATTCCTAGGAACCATAAAAAATAAAAATAAAAAGAGAGAGAATCGACTCCTGTAGGTTGTCCACTAACTTCACTCATGTGACATGGAACACACACAGACAAACAAAATATAATTTAAAAGGTTGGGTTTAAAATATTATTTGTAGCAAATTATAACTTAAATTGTATTTTAAATAGATTTTAAAAATACTACTTTAAAAAAAATTGAGGGAACAAAAGAAGGAGCTTATACAGCAAACACAGGAGATGAGTTTGATCCCTAACATCCATAAAAAGACTAGACATAACGGTGTACTCCCTGCACTAGCGAGTCAGAAACAAAAGAATCCCTGAGGTTAATGGTCGGTCAGTCTAGCCTCATTAGCAGATCCCAGAATAGTCAAAGACTGTCAGAAAAACAAGCTGGACAGCTCCTGAGGAACAACACCCAGGGAAGAATGACACCTCTAACCTCTCTACACATAAGCACTGGCACACACCCTTAAACAATAACATTTTTAAACAAAATAAAATGCAGACATCATTTTACTGGAAAAGTCATATTTAAAAACTACTGTGGGAGCCAGGTGGTGGTGGCACATGCCTTTAATTCCAGCACTCAGGAGGCAGAGGCAGGTGGATCTCTGTGAGTTGGAGGCCAACCTGGTCTACACAGAGTGTTCCAGGACAGCCAGAGGTGTTATACAGAGAAACCCTGTCTTGAAAAGCCAAAAAAAAAAAACCAGCAACAAACAAACAAAAAAAACCCTACTGTGGGATAGCTGTTTCCTCCATATTTGATATAACCATCATTATCATGAAGCAGAGAAGCTATGGTGATTTACAGGGACAAGTTAGAGCAACACACATGACAGTAAAATAAAGAGAACTATAAACCAGTTACCTAGGTCTTTGGCAATGGAGCTGTTACCATTCCCTTTTGTAGAAGAGAAGGTCACAAGGCCCTCAAGATTCTAATCACCTTCGTGCCACAGGTATACATAACCTTAGAAGTACTAAGTAATGTAAAAGGCAAACTTATTGGAGGCGAAACATTCAATGCCATAGCTGCCTATGAGTTGTCTATGCCCTTGTACGTAGCCAAGTGAACCCATTAATTTGGCAAGCTGGACTTGATGAGACTTTTCTTTGGCAAGCCAACTCCTTTTGATTAGAAATCTATACAAGTCTCTTTTATGCTTCCCAGGAAAGATGCACAATCTCTAGGGGGGAAAAGTATTCAAATTAAATGAGACCTTCAAACAACAACCCAGCCCTTAGAAAGAAAAACATGTATAGAATAGGAGGACTGAAAAAAAAGAGACATGGTTAACATTGGGATACCTGCTATACGCCCCTCTTATGTAGCAAGCAGGCTACATATAGTACAGCCATCTTTATGAGTCAGATATCTGTGATATCTTGAAATATATTAGACAAAAAGGCTAGAAAGTCTGCATAAGGAGGTGACAATTTTTCTGACATGTGAAGCCATCATGAGGGAAAAAAAAACGGATTTGTTTGGAGAACTAACATCAGACCATGAGTCAATATAACATGTCTGAGGTGATGAGCCAGCAGAGGGTTGGCAGAGGCTAGAATGTCCCTTGCCTTGAGTGAGAAGTCTAGACTATCTGAACAGCACTAGGAATAATTAAGAGGGTTTAAGGAAGGGAATGACAGAACAGTCAACACTTTTGAACACCCCTTTGCTGTGTTGTGAACCTGGGATGTACTGTCTCAAAAATATTACAATTTTCAAAGTAAAGTCACTTGATCTGGAAATGTGGCTTGGTGACAAAGTGAACACTTAAGCATACCTGAGACCTATTCTCAGCACCAAAGCAAACACAAAAATTCATACATAAGCACAGTAGAAAGAAAGGTTCTATAAAAAGAAACTTTCATGTGGCCAAAATTCTTACTGAAACTCAACCTCAACTGAACACATCATTGTTGCTTGTAAATGAAAGATTTAGAGCACTCTACCAGTTTCTCAAGGATAGAGCCAAGGGTCTTTGGGACACAGGCACTACATTTTGTCAGTTGAGGAGGAAAGGAAGGAACTGAGTAAAACTACAGCCCTGTTTTGTTACTCAAGCCAACACGCCAAATGGGTGGGCTGAACATGAGACTCAGTGATAGCGCAATTGTCTAGCATGCCTGAGGCCCTGGATTATAACAGGGGTTAGGAAATCAACAAGTTAAAATTTTATGTACAGTTCAAATTAATTTCTCCAATTCCAATGTGCTACCCTGTGGTAGTTTGAATGTAATTGGTCCCCATAAGCTCATAAGGAATGACACTCTTAGAAGGTATGGTCTTATTGAAGTAGATATGGCATTGTTGGAGGAAGTGTGCCATTGTGGGGGTGAGTTTTGAGGTCTCACAATTGCTCAAGCCACAACCAGTGTCTCAGTTCACTTCCTGTTGCCTTCAGATCAAGATGTAGAATTCTCAGCACCATGTCTGCCTACAAGCTACCATGTCACACCATGATGTTAATGAACTAAATCTCTGAACTATAAACCATACCACTAAATATTTTCCTTTGTAAGAGTTGCTGTGCTCATGATGTATATAGAAATTAAAAAGTAGATGTATATAGAAATTACAGAACATTCACAGTAATATAAAGCCTAATATACAAATACTTATTTTTCAAAAACTGCTATACTTGCCGTTGCTGAGATTTAGTTTTCAATCATTTGGCAAGTATCCTTAACCAATACATTGTGTGGACACTGTATTCAGGTTGAACATCCAGCACAGAATAGGATGGCGAGACAATGTTACTCTGAGGAAGATATCCCATAAGTTTCTTGGGGAATGATGGGACAAGAAAGAAGCACATTAATAGAGTATATGTGAAAATTCCTGATAGAGATGGGTGTTAGAAAAGAAATATATAAAAGGAATACCGACAGCAACTAGAAAGGGCAAAAACAGACAACTTAGAGTCTCTAATGGGTGGACATCTGTACTGGGACAAGACTAGCAGGACTAGCCATCTACCAGACAAATCTTAAAAATAATACAGAGGTACAACTTACCTGCATTTTTGAGGTCGAACCAGGTGAGCCAGCTCAGCAAACCTCCACAGGGCTGCACGCAAACTTCGAGAAGCACCATTCTGAGTGGGGTTTACAAGTGATGTGTTACATTTAAGAGTTACAAGCACTTCCTACAGCTAGGTGTATGGTACTGGAGCTGCTTGCAGCCTCTTTTGGAGAGTTATTAAACATACTCTTTATTAATTTTCAGAGAAAAGCCCAATTAAATGTGTAAAATAGCTGGTAACTATTTCAAAGATTTTTGAGGTCCAGAGGGCTACACTTAGAAAAATAAAGTTTATTTAAAAAAGAAAGCTGCCAGGGGCTAAAGAGATAGCTCAGGGGTTAAGAGCACTTGCTGTTCTTGCAGAGGACTTCAATGGGCACTGCACACACATGGTACAGAGATATATATGCAGGCAAAACTCATACCCAAAAAATAAAATAAATCTTTTAAAAAGTTGAGTTAATACTTTTAATTTCCATTTTACCTAATAAAAATGAGGCATAAATTTTTAAAGAAAACTGAAGTCCACTTCACCAAATGGCATTTCCTTCTAACAGTTTTGTTTAATAACTTGCAAGATAAAAAAAACATAATGTATTCAACAGTGAAAAGAGTATGATCTTTGTAATAATGTAGAGCAAAGACCCACCTTTTTAATTTCCTTATATAGTTCTAGCTGTAGCCTTGGAAGGTTAGAATCCATCAATGCCTGTAAATAGATGGAAGAGATTTGTTATAGAAGATACATTCTACCCATAGTTCTAAATAAAGCTAAATGGCAACCAAAGTTTCAATTTTTAAGGAAAAGTAGCATAACAGCAACTAAATGACAAAGCTTTTTGTTAGGAAAAAGGTAAATGTACACAGAAATTACAGAACATTCTAAATTCAGGTCTTTACTAGGATAAAAATAGAAGAAAAAATAATTTAACATTTATAATAATCAAATACTATATAACATCAAATTAAGATTAACTGTAAGCTCTCATGGTAAACATTCAGTCTTCACTAGTTCACCTGAATAACTCAAGTGACCTCTAAGTAAGAAGGGTATGGGGACTGCACTTACAGGATCTGAGCCCCTTTGTCTAGTAGAGAGCATGTGACAACAGTATCATCGTTTTTGAAGTTCCGAACCAGCAAAATGCTGAGGATACTCACAGTCCCCACTCCCTGACCCACCCCAGGTCTCAGTGTCAGCTAGGAAGTCTAACAGTCCTTACAGCTCATTTCTTGACCTTCCCTGCTCACTTCTGAGCTAAATCACAAATAAGGTCTATGTATCCAATTTCAAGTCACAATCAAGGCTAATGGCATAAAGTCTACATTAGAGAAGGGCTCCCTACTCGTGTCCTTAACTTTCTCTTCTAAAGTGGTATGTCAAAATTCTGGAGAGAAGGTGACCCAGCTCTCCTTTTCAGTCACATGCAGCACCTGCTATCTAGAAACCAAGAAGAAATGGTCAGCTCTAACTATCAACCTGACATAACCTAGAATTACTTGGAAACAGTCTCAATAGATACTGTCTAGAGCAGGTTGTCTTGTGGGCATATTTGTAAGGGACTGTCTTGATTGTCTTAGTTCATGTGTGATGGCCCAGGCAGATAATGAGTAGCATCATTGCCTAGGTTTGAACCCTGGACTAACTGAAAGAAAAGAAAGTTAGCTGAGTATTAGGCACACATACACTTATTGTCTCTCTGTCTTGACTGTGTCTGTGACCAACTGCTTCAAGTTCCAGTTGCTTTGACTTCACTGTAATGATGGACTATGACCTGAAGTTCTAAGCCAAATCCTTCTTCCCTTCAGTTTTTTTGTCAGGATAATTTTTTTTTAAATATTTATTTATTATGTATACAATATTCTGTCTGTGTGTATGCCTGCAGGCCAGAAGAGGGCACCAGACCCCATTACAGATGGTTGTGAGCCACCATGTGGTTGCTGGGAATTGAACTCAGGACCTTTGGAAGAGCAGGCAATGTTCTTAACCTCTGAGCCATCTCTCCAGCTCCCTTGTCAGGATATTTTATCACAGCACAACAGAAACGAAACTAGGACACAGGGATCATGCACGGGGGCCATGAACTTCAAAGTCAAAGCAGAGGCACATTCTGGAAAACTGACTCAGGAGAATAACATTCCACCAACTTTTTTTAAAAAATTAATTTTATGTGGGCCTAAGTGTATGTATGTGTACAGTGTGTGTACAGGAGCATGCAGAAATCAGAAAAAGGCACAGGAACCCTGAAACTTGGGTTACAATAATAGTGAGCCATCTCATGGGTGCTGGGAACTGAACTCAGGTTTCTGCAAAAGCAGTAACCTCTCTTAAGCAGTGAACTGTCTCTCTGGCCCCAGCAGCAAATTTTAAATCTTGATTTGGCTGCTATAGTTTGAATAAAAGCAGCAAATCAAGCTGACAAATATACTAAAAGACTACTTTTCAAATAAAATTAAAAGTACATCAAAGCCTGTTGATGTAGGAGGTCCTTCTGTATTTGTGTTGCTTTCATTGGTTAATAAAGAAACTGCTTTGGGCCTGGTGATAGGGCAGAACTTAGGTAGGCAGGGAGACAGAACTGAATTCTGGGAGGAAAAAAGAGAGAGAGAGAAAACCGCCATGGAGCTGCCAAAATCAGAATGCTGAATCATTCCCGGTAAGCCACAACCTTGTGGTAAACACTGATTAACAGAAATGGGTTAAAACAAAATGTGACAGTTAGCCAATAAGAGGCTAAAGATAATGGACCAAGCAGTAATTTAATTAATACAATTTCTGTGTGGTTATTTCCGGTATATGCTAGCCAGGTGGCCGGGACCAAAAGCAGGCCCTCCCTCCATCAAC
Source organism: Ondatra zibethicus (assembly GCA_004026605.1). Lineage (NCBI taxonomy): Eukaryota > Metazoa > Chordata > Mammalia > Rodentia > Cricetidae > Ondatra > Ondatra zibethicus. The sequence goes on along the minus strand of PVIU01012328.1, from coordinate 35,885 downwards.
AGCCTATTTTAGCTACATAAATGTTTTGTGAAACAAACCTACCTCATTCTTTGTAGAGAAAACCAAAACGCTCAAGTCTCCAAAGGGCAGAGCATGACTCTTCCCTAGGGACCTTGTGGGGTAAGGATACAGCTTATCATAGTGTTCTCTCCCACAATCCCCAGCCTGCCTCCACAAATGGTTGACAAACAAAGCCCACAGCCCAATCACCTACCTCATAGCCTGGCACCATCCTAGCTCATGCCCTCCTCTCAGCTGGGATCTGTCTTTCCACTCCTTATCAGGACTGGCTTCCACACAAAGCCAATGACCTGCAGGGAACTCTCATTTTCTACCAAGACACAAACCACTTGAACTGACCCTCAAGGCACCCCATTCTCCACATTATGAGAAGGACCTACCCTGCTCTTTGATCCAAACTTCCACACAAGAGTTACAGTAGGTCTTTCCTGCTTCAGGAGATGACTTTAATATATTTTCAACACAAAAGACAGGTAATACCTGTCCATTTTCTGGGCTAGAGACGGGTCTTTATAATACACACGTAGCAATTCTTACAAGAAGACCAAAGTCCTGGACTGACTACTACTAGGTGACCATTTCTGCATTTCTACGCACTCCCTGCTCCTAGCCTGAAGCCATCACATTCTCCCACTTCACCTTGCCTTTCCTCTACCACAGTGAATGTACCTAGCTGTATCTTGGTCCACCTTAGTGGCTTACCCTGCGGACTGTAGCAGTTGAAGAGGCAGAAACATGAAAGTGAAAGAGAAAGAATGAGAGACTAGCCTGACTTACACTCAGGGCTAGGCTGTGAAAAGATGGAATCTGTACCATCAGAGACTAGAAACCACAAAGAAACAGAAAGGAATTATAGATAGGCAGCTAAAGATCTAGAACATGAAGCTGAACCTAGAGCATTGGTCTGTGGCCTCAAACACACACCAAGTTTTCATGACCAGAAGCAGCTTCAGTAAAAAGCAATCACAGAATACAGGGTTGAGCCAGGCAGTGGTGATGCACACCTTTAATTCCAGCACTCAGGAAGCAAATGCAGATGAATCTCTGAGTTCGGGGTCAGCCTGATCTATAGAACAAGTTCCAGGATGACCAGAGCTACACAGAGAAACCTTACCTTGAAAAACAAACACGCAAACAAACAAAGATAATGATGATAGGTTTGAAAGGGAATTCTGCTTGCAGGTGAAATAACTAGGATCTGGTCAATATAGAGTCACAATGCTCTCTTTCCCCTTCTTAATGCTCACTTGCCAATCAAAACAACTGTATTATCTCTCTCTGGCTTTTTGCCATTGAAGACAAAGATCAAGAAATGTCAAAGAAAGCCTGATCTGATCCAACCTAGATGAAAGTAAGGGTGTCTGGGATTGGAGAAGAAAGAACTGAAAGAGGACATACGTGATCCATGTGAAGTTCACCAAGGTACCAAGTGTATAAAACAGGTAAAAAGAATCCAGTCATTAGGCTAACAAGGAAGATGAGACACAAATACAGACACTGCACTGGCTGGGATTTTGTCAATTTGACACAAGCTAGAGTTCACTGGTAGGAAGAACCTCAATTGAGAAAAATGCCTCCATCAGATTGCCTGGAGGCAAATCTGAAGAGCATTTTCTTGATTAATGATCTATGTTGATTGACCCTACCCACTGTAGGCAATGTTACCCCAGGGTAAGCAATGCTGGATTATATGAGGAGCAAGCCAGTAAGCTTTGCTCTTCCAGGGCCCTGCTTGAGTTCCTGTGATAGCTTTCCTTCAAAATGACTGTGAGCTGTAAAATGAAAAAAACCCTTTCATCCCCAAATTGCTTTTGATCGGGGTGTTTTACCACACCAATAGAAAACAAACTAAGGCTGGATGGTGGCGGCACACACCTTTAACCCCAGCACTTGGGAGGCAGAGGCAGGCAGATCTCTGTGAGTTCGAAGTCAACCTGGTCTACAGAGTGAGTTCCAGGACAGCCAAGGCTACACAGAGAAACCCTGTCTAGAAAAAAAAAACAAAAAAGAAAGGAAATAAGGAAAGGAGGGAGGTAGAGAGAGAGAGAGAAAATCAAAGCAAGCAAATTAAGATAGGTACCATGTGCAGATGCTGGGAAGTGATAAGAGCAACCTCCCAAAGGCTGCCTCACCCCAACCATTCCTAAACCTCAAAGAGACAGCCGGAAACCTGAGCACCAGAGAAGTCAGTTCTGACCACAGAGTGTGCTAACCAAGAGACTATGGCCTGGTCATATAGAAAGAATTCCTTAGGAGAGGGGATCCATGGATCCATTAACAGAAAGTGGAAAGCAACAAAGAACTGACATGTCACGCTTTGCCTTCTAACTGGGCAGGAATGAGAATTCCATAACAGGAATATGTCTCACCAAATGAACACATCAACATGCTCACATATGAACCATACAGACAAACTCCACATTATAACTGAGAACAGTTAGGTTCACAGAAATAAAGCACACTCCAACCAAGTTGTTCAGTTACTCCATGGTAGGAATCAAGAACTGCAGCAGACCATCTGAAAACATGTTCTTTGGCAGGGAAGTCAGCCTGAGGAAGGCTGGACCCATCAAGGACAGGAGGGCAACTGTGTGGCTGGTACAAACTATAGTGCTTTAAAAAGAAGACATGGGGAGGAAACTGGAAGTGCTGTTCTGCTTTAACACACTAACAGGGAGGAAATGACCATTGTTAGGTGAGTTTCTGGTTCCCCAAACTGAGGAAAACAGCCCTCAAGGAAAGGGAAGAGATGATGCCTCTAAATTTCAGGACTGAGATGCTAACAAGGGGAGGAAGAGGCAGAGGGATGTGAAAGCCTAAAAAAAAGATCCTTGTAGAGGATAATGGGATACACATTCTCCTTAGCCACAACTTTCAGAAACAATTTAGGAAGAAGTGTTGAAAACTATGTAACAGAGCCTATCTCCACTATAGTCACCTTGAGGTAGAAATGATACTCTGAACTAGTGATAGACTAGTTCAGAAGCCCTGTTCATAAACTCAAGGGCAATATGGAAGAAGGCAACCAGGACAAGTGTCAGACTCCTAAGAGGAATATGTCAAAATGATAAAAAACAAAGCTGATTTTGTAAAACATTAGAATGGGAACAGAGAGGCTGGAGAGATGGCTCAGAGGTTAAGAGCAGTGACTGCTCTTCCAGAGGTCCTGAGTTCAAGACCCAGCAACCACATGATGGCTCACAACCATCTATGAGATCTGGTGCCTCTTCTGACCTGCAGGTGTACATGCAGAAAGAACATTGTATACATAATAAATAAAATCTTTAAAAAAAAATGGGAACAGAAACTAGGCATGGTAGTATACACATTTATTCCCAGCATTCAGAGTACAGAAGCAGGTAGATCTCTATGAACTCAAGGGCATAATGAGTTCCCAGCTAGCCAAGGCTACATAGTGAGACCCTATCTCAAAACAAAACAAAAAAAAAAAAGGAAAAATAGAAAATAACGAGGAAAGGGAAGGAGGATTTTTAGCTTGTATCACAGTGGAAAACAGAACACAGGAAGAGATTGCAGCTGCAGTGATCTGAACTAAGCATCAGGAAACACTGATATAGTAATAGGGGCCTGGCCTTTCCTCCCCTCTTCTGGCGCTGCCACTGAGTGGCTAGAGCTTCCTGGCTTCATTATGATGACTGGGTTCTCCTTTCTCCCCATTCAGGTCCTGCTACCTCCAATTATCCTAACTTGAGAAGTTTCATCTTTACCAACTAGTATTGTCTGACCTCTGTTAGGAAGGGCAGGGAATAAAGGAAAAGGAAGGAATGCAAGACTTCACTTCCCCACCTTTGCTTTCCCAGTGATTTGAGGTTCTCCAAGCAATGCCCAAACAAAAATGGTAGCCCTCACAGACATTTCCCTTAAGAAATAGGCAACCAATGGCCACACAGACATCCTTCAGAATTGACTATGCACTATAAGATGCAAAAGAAACAGTTCCTGTTGCCGGAACACATTTAGCTGCTCATGGGCAAATACTCCCAGCCCTCCAAACCACATGCCCAAAATGGAAGATATGTAGATATCTTGAGGACACTTCACTCAAAGCAAGAGAATGCTCACTGAAAGTTTGCTCTCTTAACCTGCAACAACACAGGCTCACACATCCACAGGGCTCTTACTTTGATGACTTTGTTGAGGCACTCATCAGCTACCATCCTGACGTCTGACTCCGCATCGTCGCTGCACAGCAGAAACAGCTCCATAGCAATGCCCAAGAGTTTCTGAAATTCTGGAGAATTTCTAAGTAAAAAAGAGAGAGATTGTCACAGGTATAAGGGGACTAGGAGATCTGATGGCAAAATGCAATGAGGGATCTAAATGGAATTTTGAAACAAGAAAGAACATCACATAAACCAGGCAGTGGTGGCATACACCTTTAATCCCAGCACTCGGGATGCAGAGGCAGGCGGGTCTCTGTGAGTTTGAGACAAGGTTCCAGATTTAAACACCTTTAAAAAATACTGTCTAAGGTTCTCAAATCTCAGGTAGCCATGTGGTATGCAAAAAGGTTGCTTTTACTATTACATAATATCCTTGATACCTTAAAATACCAGTAAGCCAATACGTCTCCTTCATTTCTTTTCAACCTCACTTTCAATGTGCTTCAAGGTACAACCACATTTCACTAGACTCCACAAGTTCACGAGGCTTTTCTATTGTAAGAAACAGAATACTGGTGTCACGAAAACTGGAATCTGGGTACTATTTGTGAACTGTTTTAATAAGTTCAGTTGAGAGCATTTGTTTGATATGTCATGATCAAAGCTAAGCCCAGGCATAAAGAGAAGTTGGTGGACCATGTGAGTGGAACTCTGAAGTACCTTAAACCTGTAACACAAGCCATATTCTGAACATAATCCTGGTGACAAAGGAAGAGGGTGTGCTATTCCTAAAACATCAAAAGTAGACTCTTGCCTCAGGATCTTAATCTAAAGGACCCTGATATACACCCTCATTTCACCTCTAAGCAGAAAGTTCTAGCACATGCCTTTAATCCCAGCATCAGGGAAGCAGAGAAAAGGGGATCTCTGTGAATTCTAGGCCAGCTAGAGCTACACAATGAGACTCTGTCTCAAAAGGAATGGAAAAACATCCATAAACCCAAGAAAAAGAAAAAGATATCAGTAATGCTTAACATATACAGAACAAAGAGTAAGACAAGACACTCAGCAGCAATACTGTAAACCTTATTAGTAAGGAATACAGTCATAAAGTAGGAGTTAAAGAGAAAAAGTTTGATGCTAGAGACTTCCTCAGACATCAGCCTTAGCAGTGCCAAAAACAGAAAGCTAATGACAGCTACAAGAGAGAATTTAGGTTTCCTTCTAGTAACATCGAAGTAAAAAGAAACAGGTAAGGTTAATTATTTAACAAACCTATCCAAAATATCATTTCAAAATGTGGTCAGAAGGTAACTTGACAGCAGACCTGATGACCTGACCTCAATATTCACAACTACATCACAAAAAGAACCAATCCCTGAATTTTGGTCTCTGACCTCCACACAAGTGCTGTGTCAAATGCATACAACATATATAACACACATGAAATTAACCAATCAATGTAATAAATAAATAAATAATAAAGAAATTAAGGACTGTGTTGTGTAGCAAGCTCGTTAAGAGTCAGGAAATTCTGAAGGAAGGCTTATTAAGATTCAGGAAGTGGCTGGGCATAGTGGCACGTGCCTTTAATTCCAGCATTCAGGAGACAGAAGTAGGTCTACACAGCAAGTTGAAGAACTACTAGAACTACATAAAGAGACCCTGTCTCAAAAAAACAAATAAACAACTCCCAACAAAAAGACCCAGGAAATAAGCAACTCACACATCTCAGGAAGACCCTGAAACTTACCAGATTCATAATGACCCTCTGTCCCCAGTGTCCTGGCTAGTTTTACGTAAACTTGACACAAGCTAGAATCATTTGGGAAGAGGGACTTCAACTGGAAAAATGCCCCCACCAGTTTGGCCTATAGCACATTTTGATTAATGATTCATGTGGGAGGGCCTAGGTTTTTTTTTTAAACTGGTTTTTCAAGACAGAGATTCTTTGTGTAGCCCTGGCTGCTGTCCTGAAACTCACTTTGTAGACCAGACTAGCCTCAAACTCACAAAGATCAGCCTGCCTCTGCCTCCCGAGGGCTGAGATTAAAAGTGTGCACTACCAGCACCCAGCTTGGGAGGGCCTAGTTTGTTGTGGGTGGTGCCACCCCTGGACTGGTGGTTCTGGGTACTGTAAGAACACAAGCAAAACTCCTCCATGACATCTGTATCAGTTCCTGCCCTTACTTCCCTCAGTGATGGACTGTGATTTGGAAGTATAAACTGAAATAAACTATTCCCTCTCCAAACTGCTTTCAGTCACAGTGTTGATCACAGCAATAGAAACCCTGAAAAAGATACCAGAGTTACAAAGCAGTGAGAACTGTTGAGGGAAGAGACTCCTGGAACGTTGAGGTCTACATCGTACAGAAAGTTCCAGGCTTTCAGCTTTAGTGAGTTGTCACCCATGCCCAGGGTGGGCTTTTGGGGATGCACTGCCTTCTGAGTTATCCACACTCCTATAGGTTACCACTCACCTTTAGCACTATAAGTAACCCTTATACACTCACTGATTCACCAAGTTGGGTTTTGGTTGCATCAGTACTTTGATCTGTTAGTGCTTCCCTATGAATTGAGTAAACATTTATCCACATATGCCCAAGAACAGTGTCACAGAACAGGTTGCTACATGAATGATTACACCTGTAATCCCAGCACTTAAAGAGGCAGAAGCAAAAAGATCACCACTAGTTCTAGATAAGTACATAGAAGGTCCTATTTCCAAAGGGGAGAGAGGGAGGGAGGGGGATAGAGTAGAAGGGAAGGGAGAGAGGGAAAAAAGGAGCAAGAAAAAAGGGAGAAAGAAAGTCTCTTACATTTGCCAGCATAGATGCTATTTCCACTCCTCTTCAATCCTTTGTGTAGATCCAGACTTTCCTATCTGCCTGAAACACTTCCTTTAAAATGTCTTAAACTCATTGCTTATCAGACACAAGATATTCCTGTGGTATGTCTCAAAACCTATTTCACCTTTTCATTTGACAGACATTTTTACTGGGAAGAGTAGGCCTTACAGATTGCACTTCCCTAGATTCTGGTAGGCATTTCCTATGAGAAGTCAGCTGCCGCCTTACTTTAGTTCAGGCTCAGTCTTTCTCCTGTCTTGTTTCTACTTCCCAACCTTTTGCTTCTTGAACACATAAAATAGTTACAGTGTTTTAATGTTTCTGTGAGCTAACCTAGTTTAATTTCTGGGTCAATGCTACTTGTTCTTGTTACAAATTGTAATAACTTCCTACACTTTTTGCATTTCTAGTTGATTTTTGGTGTGGTCAGATTTTGGTTTTAAGCCAGCATGGCCCATGTGTCTTACCTCTGACAAAAACTCTAGTGAGTCTGTTTGCCAACTTGTAAGGTGTCAATGTCCTATTTTGTTTTCATCACTGTTCCAGCTGCTATAGCAAAATCCCACATACTAGATGGCTGAAACCACAGCACATGTCTCCCAGTGCTGGGAACTGGAGTCCAGGCTGGTGCACAAGTAGAGGGACTGGGAGAGGAGGACACAGAGGTGCCATATCCTACCTTCTGAACATCTACTATCTAGCAAGTCATAAAATGTATTTTCTTGAGTTCTGCAAGCTACCCTAGCAAACTAAAAACTACTGAACCTAAAGAGGAAGGTCAAACCAATCTCATTATTAGTCACTCAATGGCCTCCCACAGGTCTGTGACTGGTATTTGAAGAGCAGTTTATGAGACAAAGTGGTATAACTTTGTGGGATGTGGCATTGATCCCAAGAAGACAGAGTAAGCACTGAATTCACCTACTAAAATGCATAGTTGGTCTCAGTTATAGAATGAGGGATTAAGCCTTCAACACAGAGACTGGGATGGAAGCTGAGGCATTCAGTCCACAACTAATGAAGATGAACTTTTAGGCTGGGCAGTGATGGCACACACTAATCCCAGCATTTGGGAGTCACAGGTAGGTGGATCTCAGTGAGTTCAAGGCCAGCCTGGTCTACAAATCAAGTTCCAGGACAGCCAGGACTGACATGGAGAAACCCTGTCTCAGAAAAAAAAAAAAAGAAAGAAAGAAATAAAAACAAACAAAAAGATGAAATTTTACCATAGGAAACCCAAAATAAGTACTGAGTCCAACCTAATTTCTTTCTTTCTTTTTGAGAAGAGTTCATGATTTTATAAAGTCTAAGTTAGCCTCTAACTCATGAACCTCCTGCCTCTGTCTAAGTAGCCAAGTCAAATTTCTTTCTTGAGATACTTGTCTTTTTTATCTATTTGCTTATTAGGATAACGGTCTTTTCTATAATGATTCACAATATAAACTATTAAACCTCATTTATACATTGTCAGTACCTTCCCCATGTTGAATTTATTTACTATTTAAGGTGGATTTTAATATTTAAGCTATATACTAAAGCAAGGTGTCCTGGCTAGTTTTCTGTCAACTTGACACAAGCTAAAGTCATCTAAGAGGAGGGAAACTCAATTGAGAAAATGCCTCCATAAAATGGGGCTATAGGCAAAGAAGCCTGTAGGGTATTTTCTTAATTAGTGATTGATGTTGGAGGGTCTAGCCCATTGTTGTTAGAAAGAAACACCCCTGGGTCTTGGGACTCTGGCGTCTATAAAAAAGTAGGCTGATCAAGCCATAAGGACAAGTCAGTAAGCAGCACCTTCCACGGCCTCTGCATCAGCTCCTGCCTCCAGGTTCCTGTCCTGACTTCCATCACTGATAGACTGCTAAATAGACACATAAATGAAAGCTGCTTTTGGTCATGGTGTTTCGTCATAAGAATAGAAACTCTAACTGAGATACTAGGTCCATAATCTGAGCACCCAGAAGGTGGAAGCAGGAGGATCAGGAATTCAACGTCATCCTTTGCCATATAGTGAGTTTGAGGCCATCCTGGGCTAAATTAGACCTTGTCTCAAAAAAAAAAAAAAGTAGGGGACTCAGGGGACAAGAGCACTTGCTGCTCTTGCAGAGGACCTAGGTTTGGTTCCCAACACCCACACAGCAACTTACAACCATCTTTAACTCCAGTTCCAGAGACTCAAGTGCCATCTTATGGTCTCTGTGGGTTCAACACTTACACACATAAAATAAAAATAAACAAATCCTAAAAGAGTACAAATTAAACACCAACATCCCATTCAACTATCATATGGCTAAAATTCTCATATTAAGATGCCAAAAAGAGGCCGGGCGGTTGTGGCGCACGCCTTTAATCCCAGCACTCGGGAGGCAGAGGCAGGCGGATCTCTGTGAGTTCGAGGCCAGCCTGGTCTACAAGAGCTACTTCCAGGACAGGCTCCAAAGCTACAGAGAAATCCTGTCTCAAAAAAAAAAAAAAAAAAAACAAAAAACAAAAGATGCCAAAAAGAAAACATTACCCATGACAGAGCCCCATACCCTTATAATACAGTTAGATGTGGTGAAAACATCCTTATTTTAAATAGATTTTTCTTGATGCTGGGTTTTGCTATTTCAAAGGCTAATCTCAAATTCAAGATCCTCCTGTCTCAGCCTGCCAAATACCAGGATTATAAGTCTGTACCACACCACACTTAGACTAGATGAACTTTTTAAAGACAGCTAGAGGTACAAAGGATATGTTTAATCCATTAAGAGTGAAAATGCACAGTTGTTAGGTTTTTGTTGTTGTTTTGGTTTTTGGTTTTTGGTTTTTGAAGACAGGGTTTCTCTGTGTAGCCCTGGCTGTCCTAGAACTCACTATACAGAGTAGATTTTTCTGGAATTCATAGAGATCCACCTGCCTCTGCCTCCTGTGTGCTGGGATTAAAGACCTGTACCACCACCATCCAGCAATCAGTTTTTATTTCTTTAGAAAGTTTCTAATACAATTACCTGAGAGACATCTTTAAAAAAAAAAGAAGAAAGGAAGGAAGGAAGGAAACAAGAAAGAAAGAAAGAAGGAAAGAAAGAAAGAAAGAGGAAAAAACAGGCTAGAAAGATGGCTCTGTAGTTAGGAGCACTGGCTGTTCTTCCAGAGGTCCTGAGTTCAATTCCCAGCAACTACAAGGTGGTACACAACCATCTATAATAGGATCTGATGCCCTCTTTGTCATGTAGGCATGTAAATAGAGCACTCATTCATATATATAAATAAATAAATTTCTTTTAAAAGAATTACCTGAGAGACTGTGCCACAATATTTTCACATATTGTTAGACAATGACTCACACGGTCCTTCTTGGTGGCTGAGAGTTCCTTCTTTCTAAAAATCAAAAGGAAAATAAATGAGCATGTGCTGAAGTGACTATGTCATTTGTTTCTATATTTCATTAATTCCTAAGTAGTTCTTGGCTATTACTAGTGAATCACTAACTCCATACTGGGAACAGGGTAGCATGAGGATGGGGAGGAATGATGAGAGATGAGCTCCACCAAGTGCTTCCTAATGCACCACTCACATACAAAAATCAGAAGCATCAAAAAAGCATTATCCTCCCCTTACAGAGAGAGGGAGAAAATGAAGTACCAACAGTCAGGCAGGGAGGAAAACTGGCAAGAGTGACCCCATGAAAGGTAAAGTCAAAGATAAAGAAGATTGTGCAGGGGTTCCCAGCACAGAAAGATTCAGAGCCTGAATGTTAAGTCAATAAAGAATCTGTCAGTTCTGGAGCCAGTGAGTGTGTCTCTTTCATCTCTTTCCTGAAAGGGTATTTTCCTGACAAATTATGCTATGGACTACTGATCACCCACCAAAATTTTCACAGCTTGATCTTTGCCTTAACTTGCCAAAAATCACACATGTAGGAAGTAAGAGCCAGAACTGGTTATCTGACTTCAAATATGATCTATGTCTCACCAGTCCACATTCAGTTCACATTTCCCCCCATTTCATGACACTGAAACAAGAATGCATATTACAACCAATGGCATATTACAGATTAATTAGTAACTTCTTTTCTTTCTCAGTAAGATTATGGAGACATGGATTACAATGAGTAAGATACTCAGTGGAACACAAAATATGACACTATCCTACATCAATAATATAATAAAATCTATAAATCCTGATCATGGTAACCACAGGAATTTATAGGTTAGTCAAATTTCACAGAACTGAAAATACTGAAAACATGTATGAAACTGCCTCTGTTGTCAAAATTGGCATGGTTAACTAAATATGGTCAGTATACTATGTAGACCTCAGTGGGTAAGTAGTCTACATCCACAAAAAAAGCTAGAAACAGGCTTTCTTAAAAAAAAAAAAAAAAGCCAGGTGGTGACACACGCCTTTAAGCCCAGCATTCAAGGGGCAGAGGCAGGCAGATCTCTGTGAATTCAAGACCAGCCTGATGTACAGAGTGAATTACAGGACAGTCAGGGCTGTTACACAGAGAAACCCTGTCTTGAAAAACCAAAAACGACAAAACAAACACACAAACAAAAATAAAATAAATAAAAACCTGTCAGGAGGAGTCAGACAGGGTAGCACAAGCCTTTAATCACAGCAATCCATAGGCAGGCGGATCTCTGAGTTCAAAGTCTGCCTGGCAAGTTCCAGGACAGCTAGGGCTACACAGAGAAACCCTGTTTAAAAAAACAAAACAAAACAAAAGAACCACAAAAACCTGTCAGTAAGCAAAAGGAGATGACCAGCCTAGGCAAAAGGCCAGACTAAAGCGCTTCTTTCATACCTATCCTATAGCTTCAGGTGTCCTCAAAGTTAGCAAAATCAAAGTAAAGTAGAGAGGAAAGATTTAAAACATAGGGTAACTGAAAACAAATCAGAAGATTACTAGTTCTGGGGGCAGTTTAATTATAATAAAATATAAAAACCTTGCTAACAAACAATTTGCATTTAATTGCTAAAGCAGCCCTCAAGCTTCTATAAGTACACACAACAACACAAGTTATTAAAATTGCACAAACCCACAACAGCATATCTTCCAAAGGACTGTCAAGCAGATAGGAAAAGGCAAGGCAGATCCCATGAGAGGTAAAGTCAAAGGTGAAGGAAACTGTGCAGGGTAATGTGGGTGAAACACTCATACACATAAAATAAAAATAAGCAAATCTTAAAAAGAATACAAATTAAATATCAACACATCATTCAATTATCATTATGGCTAAAATTCTCCTATCAAAGATGACCAAAAAGGGTTCCCAACACAGAAAACAATCAGAGCCTAAGTGCTATCCCAGTAAAGAATCAATCAATACTGGTGGGTTAGCGAGTATGTCTCCCTCATCTCTTTCCTAAGAGAGTTTTCTTGAAAAGTCATGCTGCACACTACCAAAACTTGCCTAGCTACAGACACATAACTTGGTCCCATAGACAGATTGGGAACACAAGGAACATACAGAATTGCATCTGTTTGTTCTAGCTATCCCCTTCCAGTCAGAACAAACATGCCTAACACTCAGGTTTCAATAAAGACTAAGAGTGCAGAACAGCATGGAAGCATCTTTCTTTGGTCCCTATATGACCTTCAAAAGCACAGGTTCCCCATACCTCTCATCTTCATAAGAAGCTCACTATAGCAATGCTAGAATTGAAACCTTGCAAACATCCTTCACTGGTAAAAGACAAACAAAATGTAATAGCCAAACAATGGAAACTACTTAGCTAGAAAAAGGAAGCAACTACTGATAGGAAACAAATCATAGTGCAAATCATAATGTATTCCTCACCAACATTCACCAGTAGGGAACACTGGTCTTTTAAACTCTAGTTTAAAAGAGATAGAAGAGAAATAGAAATGGTAAAGGTGTAGTGTTTGGGGCATACATCTTCTAACGGAGTTCTAGAATGCCACCACGATCCTGCTTTCTTCTTCCAACTGAGTTCTATAGAGTGTCCCCCATAATCCCGCTTTCTTTTTCTGAGTTCTATAGAGTGTCCCCACAATCCTGCTTTCTTCTTCCAACTGAGTTCTCTAGAGTGCTCCCCACAATCCCGCTTTCTTCTTCCAACTGAGTTCTATAGAGTGTCCCCACGATCCTGCTTTCTTCCTTCCTCTCTCCCAGGCTGTCTTGAAACTCACTCTGTATCCCCTTCTAGATGAGAAGTTAAGGTCCTTCTGCCTCACCTACAGCTCACAAAACCTAGCCTAGGTCCCTGTCTGAAAAACTCTCTTCTATCTCATTCTGTCCAATAAGAAAACCTAATGTTTAAAAAAACAAACAAAAGACAACTTGTAGCTATTTCATTCCCCATGGAATTAGGTGGAATTTTAGAGATAAGTCAAACTGATTTGCTTTTCATGAAAAGTAAAATGAATAGAAGGAACTACATAGCTCAGGGCAAGAACTGTATCAATAGGGTAAAAACGATCCTGGCTCTCTTCAATCACTTGAAACTACATCATCAAAATGAAAACAAGCTTCAGCCAGCTTCTTCTAACTGTGCAACAAAGCAATCTACAGAGGCTCACAATTATGGAGCCATGTTAAATCCTGGCTCCATAGCACACTGTAATTCATCATAAATTATCTAAGAACTCATTCCTCCTCACCAGGATCACACACACACACACACACACACACAGAGAGAGAGAGAGAGAGAGAGAGAGAGAGAGAGAGAGAGAGAGAGAGAGAGAGAGCGCGAGCTGGGAGCAAGACTGAAGTCTACAGCCTGTACCACCAATGGGAAGCACAGCAAACTAGGGTAGGAAGTCATAGTTTCTGATTTCTCATTAGCTGTTCTCTGACTTTTGCCAAGTCCTATTACACGAGTATTGCTTCACACTTAGGGTTTTTGTTTTTTGGTTTTTTTTTTTTTGTTTTGAGACAGGGTCTCTTTGCAATGGCCCTGGCTATCCTGGAACTGGCTCTGTAGGTCAGGCTGGCCTCGAATTCAGAGATCTGCCTGCCTCTGCCTCTCGAGTGCTGGGATTATACCATACCCAGGCATGGTATATATCTTCAATCCTAGAACACAGGAGGTAGTAGAGGCAGGAGGATCACAACATGTTCAAGGCCAGCATGGGTACAAAATAAAACTATGTCTTAAATAGATCAACAAACTAAGAGGAAAAAAGAGAGAAAGAGAAACAGAGAGAGAGAGAGAGAGAGAGAGAGAGAGAGAGAGAGAGAGCAAAAAAAAGGTGGTAGTGCATCCCTTCAATCCCAGCACTCAGGAAGCAGAGACAGGCAGCTCTCTGTCAGTTCAAGGCCAGCAGCCTGGTCTACAGAGTGAGTTCCAGGACATTCAGAGCTGTTACACAGAGAAATTCTCCCACAAAAACCATAATAATAATAATAGGGAGGAGATACACAAGAGCATCGAAGAAACTAGAGAAACATTGGAAAGACAAAGAAGTCTATTTCACACATACAAAAACTAACTTCTGATACACAGCCATCTTCAATGGGAAAGGCAAATCAATATGCCATTTATGCAACAGAATCAAGAAATGTCTCATGACCTCAGGTTGATTAAAAATTCATCAAAAAAGAAATAAAAGCACTTACCATAATGGAAAAGTATGATAAATTGGTTAAAAAGCATCATTTTGTGAAGGAAAAGATAGGTCAAGAGGGGAGGAGGTATGCTCACAGCAGCACTTACCTGTAAATGCTTAATAACCCAAACATACAACTAAAATGAGAAAAGCATGACATATTCATACAAAACAGACTAAGTAAATAGGTAAATATTAAACCAATAACACTAAACAAAAAGAGATGCAACACATGTTAAGTATGAGCAGGTAGCGCTGTATGATTCTATTCATGTGATAGTCAAAACTGAGTAACAGAGTAGTGAAATTCAGTGGTTAAGTTGGCCTAAATTTTTTCAAGGCCAAGTTTAATTCCTGTCACAACTACTGTCTCCAAAAAGTAAGAAAAACCCAATAAGGTTGTTTAAAGGAATACACCTCTTCGGTGAAACCATACAGCAGGGCAGAAAGGTGCCAAAGATGAGGGAGAAACACTCAAGGAAGAAAACTCAACTAAGGAAGGGTGCTACTAGAGCTATGTTCTGACTAACAATGGTGGCCAAGTATACAGTTTTACATGCACATTTTAATACATTTTATGTGCATGCCACAGCACTCGTGGAGATCAGAGACAATTGTGGAGGTAGACTCAGAGTGCTGTCAGGCTTGGCAGCAAGCACCTATACTCACTATCTCACTGGCCCACAATTTGGTTTTGGTTTGCTCTGGAGTTTTTGAGACAGGGAATCATTATATAGCTCTGGCTGTCCTGTGTAGACCAGGCTGGCCTCGAGCTCACAAAGATCCTCCTGTCTCTGCCTCCCAAGTGCAGGGATTAAATGTATAGGCCACCATGCCTGGCCTACCCACAATTTTTTAATAAAAAGAGACAAAGGTTCTAAAGCATGAAACTGGTAAGTAGAAAAAGATTTAACTTGAAAAACAAAAGTAGAAAATATGAAAGTGCTGAATGTTTAACAAAATACGTATTATAACTCTAACTACACTTTAACAAATACTTCCTGAGAACTTGCCATGAGCCTGGAACTCTGGATTTAATGACTAAAAAACAAACAGTTCTCGCTGACCCTGATGGCAAGGGCATAAGGGAGTTGGCTCCTTCTCTCATCTGAGGTGGGAGGCACCAGCGGCCCGGACTGACAAGCTCTGCCACCACCCAGGCCTACAGCAGGGCCTTGGGTTGGCCCACCCTAACATCCCAAAGAATAAAAAAATTACATTAAAAAAAAAAAACAGTTCTCATCCAGCTCCCTCTAGTGCAAGAGCCACACACAAAGAATCAATACATAAGTCATGCTAGCAAAATGAGATCAGGACAGGGGCTGCACATCACCTTCTCAGTCCTCATAAGAGAACCATCAGCAGAGCCAAAAAATCAAACCCAGGGCTGATAAAGGAAAGGTGGTAGCTAGCGTGCAAACAAACACACAAACCAAGGTTTTATTTCAACATACAAATGCCATTTGACTAGGGAGTCAAGGCCTAGGACTTGCCCACCCCATAGTCTGTATCATAGAAAAGGACCACTACACCAGAGCCTTTCCTGCTAATGAGTTCATTGCAATAAAAGGTACTAGCAAGTATAATTCAAAACTCACCCTGTTCATAAACATACACAATTATAATGTGTCAAGTGAAAATCTGCAATATATTTTAAAGAGCAACATCAAAAAGAGTTACAGAGGTGGCTGGCTGTAACAACTGAACACTGTGTTTTTACTATCATAGATTGTATATTTGAAATGGTTACATTTTATATGATGTTATCTTACCACAGGGGAGAAAATAGGAAAAAAAAACTGAATCACCAAAAGTCTGACATTATAGAAAATGTCACATAAATAGAATCAATAAATATGTAGGCATTAGGAACCAGCTTGCTCAATTGCCCATAATCGCCGCTATTCATCTGAGCTGCTGCAGATAATAAATGCAGCTATATTCCTTCATGTTGCTAAGGAGCTTAACTACCTGTTGAGGACTTCTAAACTGATTTCTTTTGGGGTCATTACCCCTAGAGCTACTGATCACTTGCAAACAGGTGTTTACGTGACTAAGTTTTAACTGCTCCAGGATATTAATGCCCAGGACTGCAACTGTTGGGTTGTTTGGGTTGTGTAGTAATTGTGTGTTATTTTACAGAATGTAAGAATGGGGGGGGCTTATAGAACTTACTACTTTGAAAGCTAATTTAGAAGTATAAGTTTGTGTGTGTTTTAAGGAGTTTCAACACAGGTACGTACATGAGTAGACAGTGTGTCCCCCAGAAAAAAATGGATTATTAAATGAAAATTCCCAATGCTAAGCATGGGATACCTTCTTACAAGTTATTGTTCAGGGAGACACCAGAAGCACACACATATTCCCAAATAACACAGGCTATTTCCAATGCTCTTGGATGCCCAATGTAACTAGATGGTAAGACCTACTGTTGAAGATATAACACACTTTGGTTGCACACAGGACACAGAGAAATAAAGATAGAACTGACCTGAAAACTTCCCATTGGCTGGCTAGTTTTCATAATGCCAGGTTTTATGAAGGCCACTGGGGAAAAAGGACATGAACGGTCTTACTAAGCATTGGCCCCTGAATGCTACAATAGAGGCAATGGAGACAAAATGTGACTATTGGTACAATTGTGGTATAAAGGATACAAGGATAACCAACTGCTTTCTGACTGGATTTAAAGCCTGCTCCACAAAAGGTAGAAACCTAGTCCAAAGCCCAAGACTCAGAGGAAGGAGGTTATAGGCCCTAAAGGGGGACCTTACCACTGTTGTTCTGTTAAACAGACAAGCTGTTAGACTGCCTTCTAAATATCTGTTTATACCCACGAACTAGTACTATCGTCTGCGTTGGCCAAAGAAGCTTCTATCTGCAGTGGGCAGCAATTCGAAGACTCAGTATACTGAGAAGTGACTGCTGAATGTGACATCTAAATCAACCCCACCCCCAAGGTTCAGGGAAGAGGGGGTAGAGAGAACATAAGAGCCAGATTTCAGGGAGTTCTATTAAGTGCTGTCTTCCAGACATGGCATGGCTGTTGCCTTCATAACCTCACTGCAGTTATGGTCACCTATATAAGACCTACACAAGGAGCTAGTCACGGTGATACAACCTTTAAACCCAGAACTGGGAGGGAGAAGCAAGTGGAGCTCTGTGAGTTTGAGGCCAGCCTGGTCTACAGAGCTAGCTAGTTCCATGACAGCCATGGCTACAAAGAGAAAGCCTGTCTCAAAAAACAAACAACAACAACAAAAAAAACATATTTTTTTAAAAAAGTCAACAAATATTTCATAACTTGACTTGAAAATCATGTAAAATTCCAGTTTTATGTACTCATTCTTATATATTATCTATGAGTACTTTTATTATGCTACAAAGGCAGAGCTGACTAGCTGTGATGACAACATTATGTCCACAGAGCCTGAAATATTTACTATCTGGCCATGAAAGCTTGCCAATATTGATGGACTGGAGTAAGACTGATTATACAGAGTCAATCTCAGATGGCGTCTTTGTAGAAACTAACAGAATGATCCCATAATTCATACAGAAATGCAAGGGACCCAAAATAACTCAATCAATACTGAAAAAGACAGTTTGGGGGGCATACTTCATAGTTTGAGATAATGATTCAAATCTGTAATCAAGACTATAGTACTAGCATAGAACAGACACAAAGATCAATGACAGAAAAGGAAGTAAAGAAATCTACACATAGAAAGGTAATTAATTTTCAACAAAGATGTCAACACAATTCAATGAGAAAAGAACATTCTCTTTAACCAAAGTGCTGGATTCCACATGCAAAAGAAAAGCGTCAAACCTCTACCTTAGCCACAAACTCAAAATGGGTCAGACTTGCATATCAGCGCTATGACTTGACAGTTCTTAGAAGAAAAGACCAGGCGTAAATCTGTGTGATTTCAGACAATGCAGTGGCCTCTTAAATATCTAATATACTGCAACTAAAGACAAAAACAAACAAATTGGACTTCATCAAAATTTAAAACGTCTGTGCTCTGAGGAACACTAGGTAGTGGTGGTGCACGCCTTTAATCCCAGCACCTGGAAGGCAGAGGCAAGCAGCTCTTTGTGAGTTTAAGGCCAGCTAGGTCTACAAAGTGAGTTCCAGGATGGCTAGAACTGGACACAAAGAAGTCCTATCTCAAAAAAAAAAAAAAAAAAAAAAAAAAAGGAAGAAAGAAGAAGGAGGAGGAGGAGGAGGAGGAAGAAAGTGAGTCAGGGAGTTAAGCTGGGTCGAGGTTCAATGGGTAAGAGTACTGGCTTTACAAGCCTAAATCCTGAATTTAAATCTTCAGCATGCAAGTAAAAATTGGGCATGGCTATGCATGCTTGAAATCTCTCTGTGGTGGGTAAGGACAGGCAGATCACCAGTGTTTTGGTCAGGCAGCTTAAAAGTAATCAGGAGCTTTAGGTTCAGTCAAAGACATAGAGAGCAAAAGAGGAAGTCACTCAACATCCTCTTTAGGCCTCTGCATACTCCACACAATATATACACTATACACCATTCAACACACACACACCCAAACACACGCACAGGGGCATATCTATAGTATACCAGTACTTGGGAAGTTGTGCCAAAAGGACCAAAGCAAGTTTTGAGAACAACTTCGGCTACAGAGTATACTAGACCAACTAGAGATACATAGTAAACTCCTGTCTCAAAAATAAACAGAGAAATTGAAAAGACAATACACAGAAAGGGTTTGCAAATTACATCTGATAAGGAAATAGTATCCAGAACACAAGAAATTCATATGAATCAACAAGACATATAACCAAAAAAGTGTGCAAGAATGAAGACTGGGACTTGGTGTCTGGGCTCCTGATCTTATTGTTGAACTTCCTAGACTTAGTTTGTCTTATAATAAACTCTTACCTTGGCCAGGTGGTGGTGGCGCACCCCTTTAATCCCAGCACTCTGGAGGCAGAGGCAGGCGGATCTCTGTGAGTTCGAGTCCAGCCTGGTCTACAACAGCTAGTTCCAGGACAGGCTCCAAAGCTACAGAGAAACCCTGTCTCGAAAAACAAACAAACAAACAAAAAATAAATAAACTCTTACCTTTACCTGTTTAAGATTCTGTACCCAGGTTTTCTATCTGGAGTTAACTGCAATAACTGATAACACCAGGGCTTCCCTCTTGCTCCTCCCCCACTACAGCTCTTACCCTCACTCTTCATCCAGCAAAAACATGGCATCCCTTAGGAAAGCTTTTTTGACAAGTTCTCCCTGCAGGAACACTTCTCTTCCATACACCCTCCTAGTAGATTCTTGACTCCAGATGTTTATTCCAAAAAGGCCTTCAACTAGACATTACCTAAACATCCTGTCCAAACACTCTAAGGCCCTGACGTTTCCTAATCCCCTTCCCTACTTTACTGTACCTTATCACTTAGTTTCTTGCCTATTGTCTATGACCCTCCCTAGAATTTAAGCTTCATGAGGACATAACTTTGTTCCCTGCTAAAATCTACAACTAGAATAATGCTAGACACACAGGTGACAACCAGCAAATACTGATAAACGAATGGCTACAATCAGGAAAAATGAGATAGAAATCTGAAGAGTGCAAATGTTAAGGGTGAATGTCAACTGCTTAAGGTCTATCAGACCCACCACAGCCAGCCCGAGAGCTCCTGCATCCTATACACTGAGCAGAGAACAAGCTCTCAGCTATTTCAACAGAAACCCACGCATAGCTGTGACACCAGTTCTCTGTAACACAATGAGAGCCATAAAAATAGAACAGATTCATTCTAAAATTGTTTTGGCTAGTCTCAATTTGGAAAAAGGACTTTTAACTGAAGCAAGTGGACAAAATGCCAAAATCGAAGCTTCCAAGCAGTGAGTTTGTTACTTATTATTAATGAACACCTGTTTTCCAACAGCAAAGTACACAGAAATATGAGATATATGCTTTTATTTAAAATAACTATAAGCCTAATGCAGTTGATTTTGGGGAATGTTCCAGTTAGTTCTTGATGTACAGTGTAGTAATAAGGTTTTAAAACTTTTAAAAGCTTTTGTTCCAAACCACTTTTGTCTGTAAATAATTTAAAAATCTGTCCTAACATATGCCCAGATTTTATCTGGAAGGACACATGAGGAGAAATAGTGCTTGCTCCTGGGGACAGAGTTAGGTACTCAGGAGAATGGGGACGGGGATGTTTTCATTATTTAACCTTTCCTAACTTTGGAACTGTACCACGTTAATGAATTACTTATGCGAAACCAGACTGAATTTGTGTTTAAAGCAGCTGCAGAGCAATCACCCCACCTCCACCCTTGTTTACAGAAAATATGGAAAATATGTGAACTTCCACAATTCCTAACACCCAGAAAGACAGAGTCATGGTAAGAATCTAATAATTAGAAATTACTTATACAGTCAGCCACGGTGGCAAATGCCTTTCTTTAATCCAAGCACTGAGGAGGCGGAGGCAGAAGGATGGATCTCTGTGAGTTCCACACCAGCCAAAGTTACATAGTGAGACTCTGTCTCAAAAGCAAAAACAATAGAAATTACTTATTTAAACATAAGAATTTTTCTACTCAAACATACTTTCATGTTATAGAAGAAAAATTTATTCCTATATTTTATTCTATCAAATAAACCAACATTTATCCCCAAATCTTCATTTTTTTTTTTAAATTAGACTCTCAGGACAGGAAAAGGATCCCTATCAGAAACAGAAAAACGAGAAAAAATTACTAAAAATATGCTGGGAATAAAGCTCAGTGGTAAAGCACTTGCCTAGCATGTGTGAAGCTTTAAGCTAAATTCCCAGCACCAGAACAATTTTTTTCCCTAAATGAGTATAAATAATGAGATTCTTTTGTAGGTTGTTTCCTGAAAGTTCTCCTTATTAGTTATACAAATCCACATTAGAAATAAAATGCCCAGAGTTGAAAGGCCTGAACTGCAAGAAAGCACAGGGCTGAACACTCAGCATGGACTTCCAGGAAAAGTCGAGCTTTTTTTTTTTTTTAAGACTATTGTTATTTATGGTCTTTCTTCTGTTTCAAATATTCTCTCCAGTCACCCGCAGCAACCTTCTAAAGGATGACAAGACGTCAGCAAAGAATTAAACAGGAATTTTTACCGGAGTACCTGGTATATTCAGAGTCTACGAGTAGCCCATGCTCTAAATCAAGCCTGGCCACAACACCGGTAAAATTCATTCCCTGGTGTAAACTGCACATCACCAACATGTCCATTTTATTTCCAGCAGAAAACAAGTAACAAATATCAGTCGACTTTTTCAAATATATATGCGCGTGCATACATGTAATTTTTATTAATAATCACACCTAAGTAACTCACCATGTACTCGACAACCACAACTCATCCATCCAATTACCTGCAGACCAACAGGAGAGTACAGAAGCAGACCTCTCCAGTGATGCTTAAAACCTTGTTACTACACTGCAACACCAACTAAACGAAACGCCAGGAGAATGCGAAGAGCCTCAAGTCACAGGCTGCTTCAAGTGTCACTGGGAAAAAGAATATCCCATTGGATGGGTTCACACTCCCCCGCCCTCAGCACTCCCGCCGAGACCTCCTAAACGCATTATGTCATCCACTATCTGCACATCTCTCACGCTATTTTGCGCTCCCAGCTCCGAGGCCTAAGGAGGCAACTCGGAGAGGTCTCGCCCTCTCCAAGTTCTCCTGGAGTCAAGTGTGCCACAGCCCCAGTTTCTCCCCAAGACAGAAACAAGTTCGCTCCCTAACTTTACAGGCTGGGAAGGGCGAAAGCACTAGGGCCGAGACGCCCCTCGGCGTGTCCTCCGCAGGCCTGGCCGGGCTCTGCCTCCTCTGAGGAAGGCCAAAGACCCCACGAGTCGAGGGCCCGGGCCGGAAAGAGTGCCCGGCCTCCAGGAGGCACCGCGACCCTCTGGACAGGCGCTTGCTTTGGCCGTTTCCGTCACGCAGGCCAGGGGAGCGGGCCCCAGGAGGGCCCTGCGGCGCCCGGACTCACGGTCGGTGCAGGGGCTCCTCGGTAGGACCCGGCAGCGGCGGTGGCGGCGGTGCATGCGGTGGCGGCTGCCCCTGAGGCGGCGGCTGAGGGGGCTGAGGCGGCGGCGGTGGTGGCGGCGGCTGCTGCTGCTGCTGTTGCTGCTGTTGGAACGACTTGAGCGACTCGAAAGCCTTCATCAGCTTTTCAAGGGTTGCCATGACGGGTTCCTGCCCTGCTGGACAGGCCCCGAAGGCTTGGAGCCTACTCGCACTCCGCGGAGCCACTTAGCAGCGGGGAAATGAATGGGGCACTGCGCGGCGGGCAGTAGCGGAGCCAAAGCGCCCAGCCATCTTGGGCCCGTCCCGGCAACCCCCGCGACGCCTGCGTCCTGTGACGTCAGACCGGCGGAGGCGAGGCTACGCTGGACCCGCGGATTTGACAGGCTGAAGCGAAGTCTTTCCCCAATAGGTGGAAGTAAGCACGTCCTGCCTTTGCCAACTTACTGAGACTCCCCGCCCACCGACGTGGCCCCGCCCCTCTCTGGCAAACCAATCGCCTGAGTGGAGAGGGTGGGGCGGGCTACTAAATGAGGGGCGGAGCCGAGCCAAGAGCCGGTTTTAGCCGGGCGCGGCCTAGCACTGGCTAGAAACATTAGCGATGGAAAAAAGTCGAGGAAGTGGGCAGAGGAGTTGGCGACGCGGCAGGGTTTGGGGAGACCTGGAAGGAGGGCGAAGAGGCTGGAAAGGCAGCGAAGAAATTTCCCTGCAGAAAGGCACTCTACACTGGGATGGCGGTGGTGGAGCTCGGAACCCGAAACTCAGAGAGGCTTTCCAGGTCCACAAACCGGCCGGTGACCTGAGATACAGTCCCGAGCGCAGCATGGGGGGCTCCCTGAAATGGGAAGGGAACCAAAGTGAATCTTAAACAGGACCAAAGAACCATTATGATCCGTGGACCCCTGAAGCGCTGGCCCCCTCAGATGTGAAAGCCTCTTGAGGGTGTGCTGTGGAGGAAACTGATAAAGGGTTCTAAGCAGGCAGCAGTGGTTGCAGTTCAAAAAGAGGCTGGGGTTAGTGCACTGGGGGCCAGACACCCCACAAAGAGTGCCAGACCATGGGCATTGTTCTGCCATCAACCAGGACCTACAAGGGGCCTCATAGCCACTAGGTCTGAAGACCTTGTCTCCAGAGCCTCCATCTCTCACAGGTGAGCAATTAAGCAGGAAGCTGAGAATAGCATGGATACACCCAGCTCCTGCAGCCTGTTCGGCAAAAAGTGTTGGCTTCAGAGAGCTGTCTGGTGGTGATGCATTTGGTAAAGAGCTCATTTAAGCCCTTCAGGCTGCCCCTTAAGACTCAAGAACTCTATTACACAGCCATGAAACAATCCTTCATCTTCTCAAAATGGTCAAGTACACAGAAACCAACACTGTTCCCATGAGACATAAGCAGCCCACCCCTGTGAAACTGAGGACAGCAGAGTAACAGTCTTTAGATTCCATGTCCCTCCTTTCATTAATGTGACTATCTGCTGCACAGAGCCAGTGCCAGATCCCACATAAGGAAAGCTGGTCGAGGCTGGGAGTTGCTAGTAGGCAGACTTGGAAGACGGTCCAGTGAGCCCAGCCTCTTAGCATTCTCTAAGCTATGACATCCCTGTTCTCAAGAATGGGCAGCTGACTTCTGACAAGGCAAAGATAACAGGATGGGATGTCATACTGTGGTTAGGTTACAAATGTAACCTTAATCCTGTTGACGACCATCTTCTCAACTTACACACATGCATTTTTTTTAATTTTTAAATTAGATGTATGCTTTGTGTGCATGTTTTGACTGCCTGTATGTGTTGTACCACATGCATGTTTGATGCCTGAGGAGGTCAGAGAGAGCATTGGATCCCCAAATCTGGAGTTATAAGTGGTTGTGAGCCACTGTGTGGGTGCTGGGAATCAAACCTGGGGCCTCTGCAAGAGCAACAAGTGCTCTTAACTGTTGAACCATCTCTCCAGCCCTGCTTACACTGAGAAAGAGCAATTGGCAAGACTGACATAAAGAACAGCCCATGGCCAGCAGTCAGAACTATCATTGGTGGTCCATCAGTCCACACAGAAGTGGACTCTGCCAACACCACTAACGCTCTACGGTGATTCTTTTGGAACCATGCTTTCAGATAACAGGGAGCTGGTACCTGATTGGCTACTGTGAGAAGCAGGTAGCAGAGGACTTACATAAGGTGGGCCCAGATTCTAGACCCATAGGAACTGGATAGTTATTAAAATGTAGTGCTAGGCCACTATCCTCTAGTAGTTTGTTGGGCAGCAAAGGATAAGTATATTGTTTGGTTTGCACTGCTGTGTCAGGGTACTGCCATCTGGGAGCTATCAGTAGATTCTTATATTCTCATACTCCAGCAAACTAAAAATCCAAAATCAAGGGGTTGGCAGAGAAGCTTCCACTTCAGGCCTCACACCACCATCCCTCTGTGTCTTTGTCCTATTTTTTAATGAAATGATAAGTAACTGGATTAAGATCTAGTAGCCTCACTGTATCTCAATACCTTTTTAAAGACTCTCCAAGACTTAGTGGTACATGATGCCTGTAATCCCAGCAGTAGAGAGATTGAGGTAAGGGTATTTCAAACTCAAGAACAGCCTTGGCTACATAGTGAGTTCTAAGCCAGACTGGCTGCATATCAAGACCCATCAGAAGAGGGAAGAGGCCACCATCTGCTTTCCAAACACATAGCCATTCTGATATTCTAAGGGGTTAGTGCTTCAGTATATAAATTATGAAGTGATACAGTTCCATCCATAAAAATAATAGTTGTATTCCAACAGTTACTCTGTCCTTAATTCAGAAATATCACCTGTTTTTTTTAATATGGTCAACTTCCCATTTAGCTAAAATACCACAGTTCCTTTCTCTCCATAGCTAACTAAACCATGTGACTAAGTAAGTCCTGGTCAGTGAGATACAAGCAGAAGTAGTGATACTTCTAGGAAGTCTTCTGCAAAGGAAAGGGTACATCCACCTTCTTCCTGATGCTTGCAATGAGAGTATGTTGCCTGGCAGTAGAACAGTCATTTGGGGTCAGTGTGAAAGTCACATTCAGAGATGACAGAGCTGGAAGAAGTTGGGTGGATGACTGGAGCTGTCATGCTAGCTGCCTGCCCATTTCTGGATTTATTTCACCGTAACAGAGCAATACATTTCTATTTTGTCTAAGCCACGGTTACTCTGAGTTATACTATTAGATGTACCTACACTAAATCTTGACTAACTTAAGAGACAAAGAATTGGTTCTCGAGAGACAAAGAGTTATGTTCTGGCTCACAGTTCAAGGGTACAGTCCTATTATGGCAAGTCTAGGTGGCAGGAGCATGAAACAACTGATTACATAGCTCTACAATTAGAAAGCAGAGCACATGAATGTATATAGCTGCCCAGCTCTCTTTCTCCACTGATTTAGTCCAGGATCTAGCCAGGAAATGGTGCCACTTACAATAGGTGGGTTTTCTTACTGAATTAATACAATAAAGACAGTCCCCCATAGGCATGTCCAGAATGCCATTTCTCAGGTAATTCTAGATTCTGTTAAGTTGATACCACAAACCACACCTCACTATGTTAGAGATTCAGGCTGAGAAAAACTCCAGCATAGACTGGAGCCAGCTCAAAAGGGAGACTGTGTGCTTTAGGCAGCACAGCAGAAGGGCCAGAAGTCCAGATGACCTCATCACAAGTCAAAGATGCTAGATAGAGACCTGTAGCATTTGGTACTGTAAAATTGGGTTTGGTCTTACTTTAGCCCACCCCTTCCTTGCTATGCCCTCATTCCTCCATTTTGGAATAGCAATATTTACCCTGTGCCACTGTAGTTTGAAATAATGGAACGTAGTTTGTTCTCACATTTATTTGGTGTTGGGGTGGATCATACACATGCCACAGTGCACATGTGGAAATAAGGACAACTTTGGTTGTCAGTTCTTTCCTTCCACCAAGTAGAGGCCAGGATCAAATTCATGTCATCAGCTTGGACAGCAAGTACTTTACTAGTTATCTTGACTGCCTTTGGGTGTGCAAGTGTGTGTGTCTGTGTGTTTTAATATTTACTCTTATTAGTTTTAAAAGTGTGGTGGTAGGAAAGGGAGGTGTCTGTATATGTGGTGGTATATGCACTTTAGTGCAAGTGTCTGCAAGGTCCAGAGGGTCCAGAAGAAAGTGTCAGATTCCCTGGAACTGGAATTACAGGCAGTTGTAGGCCACTTAAAATTGATGCTGGCAACAGAATTCATGTTCTTAGTCACTAAGTCATCTCTCTAGTGTCCTACCTTTGCAAACATGTTTTTATTGTGTGTATGTGTGCTTTTGAATTATACACTGGCTCCTGATTAAATGATTCCCTTAAGTATCAGAAGAGACTTGAAACTTTTGAACACTGTTACAACATTTTGTTTTGTTTTTCCAGACAGGGTTTCTCTGTCTTGGCTGTCCTGAAACTTAATCTGTAGACCAGGCTAACCTCAAATTCAGAGATCTGCCTTGCCTCTGCTGGAACTAAAGGTGTGTGCCACTATCGCCCAGTCTAGTGTTAACAATTACTGACTAGTGTGATTTTTGGTTGTGAACTTGACTACTTCTAGAACAACAATCCAAGACGTTGGATATACCTGTGAGGGATTTTTTTTCTTAATTAAACTATTCGAAGTGGTAAGACCCACTTTTAATCCAGTTCTTTTGACATGGGAAGATTCACTTTAATCAAGATCTTTTGAGGTAGGAAGATCCAACTTAATCTGAGCCCCACCTGCTCACATCCTATATAAAGGACATGGAAGAAAGAAGCTTGCTCTTTTTGCCTGCTTGTTCTTACTGGCAAGTCCATTCTTTCAATGGCATGAGAGGCTACCTCTGCAGTATTCCAGAGACAGCTGAGACATCCAGCCTAGAGAACTGAACAACTGGATTCTTGAACTTTCAGTTGGTTGACTAGCTGGATATACACAGCTAATATATCCATTTATACCCATTATAACTCCATATATATATATATAATTCCATATCACCTATAAGCTATTCTAATAAATCCATACATACCATTATAATTCAATATATATATCGATATACACACGTGTATTTGTGTGTGTGTGTGTGTGTGTGTGTATTCATTCTATCAGTTCTGTTCCTCTAGAGAACCTAAGGAGACTTTTGAAATCCAGAAGGATGCATTTTGCATGAGATGGTCATGAGGCCAGGGGGCCAAGGGTAGGATGTTGTTGTTTGAATGTGTAATGCTCCCTCAACCCTATGCTCATTTTTTTAACACTTGGTTCCAAGCTGGTAGTACTATTTGGGAAGGTTGTAAAGCCTTTTGGAAGTGGAGACTTGCTGGAGGAGGTGAGTCAATGGGGGCTGGCAGGCCTTGAGGTTTCATAGCTTAGCCCATTTCATGTACACTCTATGCTTCTTGATTGCTAATACTATGTGATCAGATGCCTCTGGTACAGCTACATACAATATGCCTCCCTGGCCCTGTAGACCCCAGGCCTCATGTGGACAGCACAGCTGTGCCACAGCGATCACTTCTGTGTTACAGGGTAGCCTCCTGCTTGTTTTAGACCTACCAATTGAAGTTCCCCATAGAAAGCCTATTTAGATAATGCCCCGGGCCCAAGGAAGACCTCAATTTCTCTTCAAACTCCTAGTGTGTGTGTGTATTTGTGTGTCCCAGAAGGGCCAGTACCCCAGGACACTTTTAAGCAATAAAGCCTTTGTCTCCACCTTGTGTGTCTTCATCACTATGATCCCAGGACACAGGCATTGTTCCCAGCAGCTCTGGGGGCACTATACAAGGTTAAAGGTTATTTTATTTGCCCCCTTTGTTACCTGTATGGTTTTGATGGTTATACAGAGCTCTAGACTCAAGCAGCTACAGTCATTCTAAGCACCCCCAGGCAAGGGTATTTGCATGTGAGGTGTTCTCTGTTTATCTGAAGCAAACCATCTTAATCAGTGCTCCCTTGTTTCCAATGCCTAGGCTATGTTGGCTTGCTCTTCCCAAGGCAAGAGGCACTTCTGTTAACCCAATGTTGTGGTTTGACTATGAAATGTTCTTAACAGGCTTATGTGTTTGAGCACTTGGTCCCCAGA
Source organism: Ondatra zibethicus (assembly GCA_004026605.1). Lineage (NCBI taxonomy): Eukaryota > Metazoa > Chordata > Mammalia > Rodentia > Cricetidae > Ondatra > Ondatra zibethicus. Next base: position 7,189 of record PVIU01012328.1, on the reverse strand, counting down.
TGATGGTGTTTTAGAAGGCTGTTGAAACATTAGGAAGTAGAGTCTTGTTGGAGGAGGTGTTTTTTTGCAGCCTAGTCCCACTTCCTGTTCACACTGTTTCCTAGCTATGGATGCAATGTCAGCTTCCTGCTCCCTGTTGCGATGACTTCCCCACCATGACAGACTGTTCCCCCTTCCTTAAGTTATTCTGTTAAGTATTTTGTCACATTAGTGAGACAAGTAACTAGAAGGTAGTTATAAATACCAGCTAAGGCCACATGATCACTTATAGAAACAAGGATTGCAATTTCAGTGAGTATTTCTGTATTTGTTAAGGATGGCTGTGCATATATTAATATATGTATTAAGCAGATATTTGCATTTTCTTTACTTTTTTACAGTATCATGTCAGCTGAGATAATATCAGTAGTTGTATTGTGAATCTATATTATCATATTTAAGTTAGGGGATACTAAAAGACTAAGCATTCCTCAAGGGACTTTGCCATCTATTCTGGAGGAAGGATAATGCATTTGCAATCTTGTGAATTATGTGAAATTATGTGAATTAAGTGAAATTATGACCTTGTTATTATCTTCATTTGGAAATTAAGCATGACAAAGAAATGTGATTGAGTGTTAAGATGACAAGGGATGGACTTATGGTTAATATTTGTGGTCAACTTGATTGGGTCTGGGATCAACTAAAAAACTCATCTTTGAGTGGGTCTGTGAGGGTATTTCCTGAAAGGATTAACTGAGGATGGGAGACCCTCCCCTAGAGGAGGCAGCACCTTCTAGAGGCAGTACAGATATAAAAGGGTCTGAAGGAAAAGTGGGTTGCTTTTTTTCTTCTTCTTCTTTTTCAAAAAAAGTGTTTCTCTGTTTAACAGTCTTGGCTTTCCTAGAGCTCTCTTTGTACACCAGGCTGGCCTCAAACTCACTGATATCCACCTGTCTCTGCCTCCCAAATACTGGGATTAAAAGTATGTGTCACCTCTGCCTGGCAGGGCTGCTTTGCAAAGGCTGAATTTGCCTTATTACCAACACCGCCCGGCTTCTTTTTTTTTTTTTTTCCTATTTACAATACTGTTTGGCCAATAGCTTAAGCATATTTTTTGATAACTCATATCTTAAATTAATCCATATCCACTAATCTGTGTATTGCCACAAGGCTGTGGTTTACCAGGAAGTTCCGCCGTTTGTCTCCGGAGGGGCTACATGACCGCTATATTCTTTCTTGAGCCTAGCTATGTCCATATTAAAAGATCAATATCAGAGGTATTCTTTCATGTTTCAGAGCATGACTTACAACTCTACTTGGCCTTCAAGATGTATGTCAAGAAGTACGATGCAGGATTGCCACAGCACTCATCATGATCCAAGCAGCAGGAGCAAAACAGAAATGTGACCCATTTGGCAATTTTAGAGGCTCAAAGAACCATATTCAGCTCAGTAAGGAACAGTCCAAGTGGATGAGGAAGCAGGGAATTGGCTAGAACTGGATTTGAGTCAGAGCATAAGAGACCTCAATGAACCATCAGAAAACTTTTTCACTTTGTATATGATGTAGCACAGGCCCAGGAAGATGATGTGTAGCTTCAGGTAACATTTAACCAAATGTTGGTCCTAGAATCTACCCCAGACATCCAGGGATGAGTGAGTACCAAAGCAGGCAGGGGAAATTTAAAATAAAGGAAGGACCTATGATTCTTCTGTGAGAGTGTTGAATTAACAATTTAAAAAGTAGCACTAAAGTTCCGTAAGAACCTCAGCAAATTTCAGGGAAAACTGGACAGTGTGGGACAGATATACAAGAACAGGACTTCTGAGAACTGCTCCAATGTACAAGGCATCCATATTTGGTAGCTTCAGGGTACACAGTGATGTTCTCAGACTTCCTCTTTAACACAGCTTCAGTGCAGATATTAATGTAAAAATATATGAAAGCACATTATAAACAGTGTCATAGACTGTTTATTACAATTCATGGAAAGGACAAAACACTGAGTATGTGACAAGTTCCTTCTTAACACCAGGGTCTTGTTCTGTGGTCGGCACAGTGAACGGTCAGCGTTGTGTTGGCTCCCCTTCCTCACTGTGGGCATTGCTCAGGCAGCCCTGCAACACACAGCACAATGGCCAGCCTCAGCCATGTCTCTAATGTCAAGATGGCTTTGTTTTGCTTGAGTAGCCCCAAATCAAAAATATTGAGAAAAAAATTTAAATCATATGACAACGCCAAGTAAGTTTAAAAAGGGTATGACTTTGTATATTGTACTCTGCATTGTAAGCAATCTAGAGGTGATTTATATATACACTGTCCATTTATAAAAGAGACTTGATCACTTTTAGACTTTGGCATATTGAAACCAATCTCCAAAGATACCTAGGAACAAATAATATAATGTTCTAGAAAATGGGAGGATACTAATTGTGAGGTAAGCAAAAACTTTTAATGCATTTTTCTTATTTACTTCAAGAAATGGAATTCTAAATGCAGTCCCAGCTACTCAAGAAGCTGAGAGCCAAGAGGATCACAAATTAAGACTAGCCCAGGCAACCCTAGGCTAGTGAGACCCTGTTTCAAAAATGTTTTAAAAATAAAAGGTGGAGGGTGCAGGGATGTAGCTCAGTGTTAGAGTACTTATCAGGTATACACAAGATCCTAACTTCTGTCCCTATACTGCTAAAAGTAATTTCAAAGGCATATGCTTAATTTACACAGAGATATACAGCCTCAAGATGAGTTTTGCTGTTTTGTGACTGTTGCGTGCTAAATCAAATTCAATAGCTGAATGAGTGAAGAAGACAAATGAGGCTCACTGGCTCTTTCACCAGTAAGTGCCATGGTAAGAAGGCACTCCACATGGTACGACCCTATTCTCTCAGTGGAAAGCGCTCTAGTGGATGTCATTATGGGCTCTGAATAAGGAGGGATGCCCAAGGACTTAACTGTGTGCAGAAATAAACTGATGTGTTCAGTTCATATAGCTATCCCCTAGTTGTGAAAGAAAATGTGGTCTTAACAACAACCACTTTGGGAGATTTTAACTACTGAAGTCTTGTTTTTCTATATTGGAAAAAAACCCCACAGATTAGGATACTAGCAAACAATCTTTTAGTAAATTCCTCAAGAAATGATAGATATAAACCCCCACCCCCCAAAATAAAAGAATTAAGCCAGGCAATGGTGGTGCATGCCTTTAAATCCAGCACTTGGGAGGCAGAGGTAGGTGGATCTCTGAGTTCGAGGCCAGCCTGGTCTACAGAGTGAGTTCCAGGACAGCAGAGCTGACACACAGAGAAAACACAACAAAAAATAAAAGAATTGATAGGTTCACAACAAAACAATCCAATCATAGGATTTTTTACTTGATGAAATTATTTCCTGACCTTGTCAGGTGCGTTGGTACACATTTTTTAACCCCAGCACTCAAGAGCCTAAGGCAGGAGGATCAGGAGTCCAGGGTCTTCTTTTGCTACATAAGTTCAAAACCAGCCTGGGATATACGAGGAAGAAAATAAACAAAAGTAATGCCGCTACAGAAAGTCTCTCCAAAGGATTTCCAGTGTTAGAAGGGAACCTGCTTTTCCTGTGTATGTAGCCATGAGAGAGCAGTGGTTGGAATCAGGACATCGAGAACAAAAACATGCGTTGTTTGTGGGAATTCAGTCAGATGGTGACCTTTGAGCTAGGTCAAAATGCTTTGTCACCAAACCAGGGAACAGCTTCAGTGCTAACAAGTCATTGCCTTGTAGATCGAAACAGTCTTTCCACCAACAGCAAGCAGCATTGGTTCTTTGGGTAAACTTTAAATAGAACCATATGGTTCTTAAATTATATGAAATCAATCTCTCTGTGTGTGTGTGTGTGTGTGTGTGTGTGTGTGTCTGTCTGTCTGTCTGTCTATCTACCTGTCTCCTCTTCCTTTCTTCTTTTCTCTGATAACGACTTACTATGTAGTGAGCTGGCCTCAAACTCACAGTGATTCTTCTACCTCAGCCTCCTACATGTGAGCTACACCCAGGTTGAAATGTCTTATATGAGGCATTGCAGAAAGGAAAGAAAGTAATTGGTGATACACACCTTTAATCCCAGCACTCAGGAGGCAGAGGCAGGCAGATCTCAGAGTTAGAGGCCAGCCTGGTCTACAGAACAAGTTCTAGGACAGAGAAACCCTGTCTCAAAAAACAAAAAAAGGGAAGGGATGTTTCCCTTAGAAAAGAGTTTCCTTCTGATACACATACAGACATGTGGAGGGTGTGAATCCACATGCCCATACCTGTTTCTTAGAACCGAAGCCCTTGCTCATACTACACAAATGTTCTACCCTAAGCAGCACCCCAGCCACAACACTTTACTTTTTACAAAATATTTTTTTTACCCCTCTTCTGAAGAGTCTACAGAAGAAATTTCTCTTTGGTCTGAGAATGGAAGGACATGTCTTCTCTTTTTTATGTGATGGCAAATTTCCTTCATCTTCATTTTCATTGATGTCCTTAAAACATCCAGATTCAATCATCTGTATGCACAGAAGACAGGATAGAGCAGCTTTGGAGACACCAGGAGGTCAGTGATCTCCCTGCATTATTGGCTCCCACCCAGCAGCTGATGACAATGTGGGGTACATCATAGTTCCCAGACCTTCTCTGGTTCCACATTCCTGGACTCCTGGGTACTGACCTTCTCTTGGAATAAATAAAGTGGCCTCTCGTTCCCCTTTCTCTAAGTGAGCTTCCCCGACAAAAAAAAAGCTAATTCCAATGGAGCCAAGTGGCCAGTTAGCGCTGCTTAGGAAGGAGAACTCCAGGGTGACAGACAAATCCTAAGATCACCTTTTGTCTGCCTCCTGTAATTGAGACCAGAGTAGCTATCATGCTTCTGGCAACTGCTGATACGGTCTTGGCTTAGCCGTCATCTAGTCCTCATGGTCAAATCTTCTACATAAATGTACTTTGCAGACACGCAGACACACAAACACACACACACACACAAACACACAGGTCATTGTTGAAACTAGTATAAACCTACTCTGCTAGAAAGAGCAGTACCTCATTCTGCCAGGGGATGGTGACACACCCTGTAGCAAACTGGGCGTAGAAGGTTTCATCACTGCTGTCCAGGTTGACTCCTTTCACCACAGAGAACTGCCCAATATCCAAGATATCCTTACAATAAATGGCCTGAGGCTGGGCACCAAGAACAAAGAGAGGCATCAACCTGTGAGACAACTAGAGTAACTCTTGTTTTGTTTTGTTTTGTTTCTTTCTGGATTTTTGAGACAGGAATATGTAGCCTAGGCTCTCTCTGAACTCACAATCTGGCTGCCTTGACCACCCCCAGATATTATATCCAGCTTATAAAAGATATTTTGTTTTTAATTTTCAGTTGCTGAGAATTGGACATAGGGCCTGCACTTGCTGGGCAAGCACTCTACCACTTAACTACATTCCCAATCCTAAAGTAACTCTGAGATCCCTTAATTAGAAAATCCACACATATTTCCTCCTACCCTGTTCACTGCCAAGGTCCTTTCAAACTAATTTTCTAATTTATATCACCATATATTCTGTGACACAGCAGTTCCTGTCACTTTTCTCAGGGCACTTTCAGTGTCACAGATCCAGTGGTGTCTCTGTTCCAGTTCCCCCCACTAACACATGTGTTCATGAGGACCCCTTTTGTTCTCTGCAGAAGAAAATAGATTACAACTATAGAAGAATGGGATGAGTTGCTTCTGTTGGGACACAGAGAGAGCTGTAAACAGGCATAGAGACCACTGGCTTTGGGATCCACTAGTGACAACTTTTACATCACTTCTGGCCTACCTGCAAAGGACCTGCTTAGAATTTTGGTGAAAAGTAGAGGCAACCTTCGTGCTAGCAATTTCTCCTCTAGGACTAGGGCCCAGGCCTGCAACTCTACCTTGGCACTGCTGTCCTCAGAAGCAGGAGATTAAGCAAGCACATAGGGCTGTCAAGACAGAGGCCTCCATTCCAGGAAAGCTTTGCTTGCCCTTCTGGGACTAAAGAGAACACAAAGCACAGAACTCTGCAACTAAGGAGCCTTCGTCTAATACTGCAAAATACACTAAGAGTCCTGATGAGTAACTGCCCAGTTTGCTGGGTTGAGCAAATGAGTATCAGTCAATAAAGTGGTAATCTACAGGTCACTGGTCAACACTGTTCCTATTCTCGTCTATACCACAAAGTGAAGGATAGAAGGACTGGCAAGACCTCTCTTGGAACAGTCTAGTCCAACAGCCCAGACCCATACAGCCCTACAAACTAAGAACCTTAATTCTGCAAGCAAAATGTCCAGAGTTTGCTCAATTGCCTTCAAATGGGGCAATTTGTTTAAACCAAGAACATAGACAGTCTAGGATGGCCCCTGTTCAGGGTGATCCCCCTCCCTCCTGAGAGACCATGTTTGACCCAAGCAGCCCCATCTCCAGACCTGACAGCTATATGAAGCCCAGGTCATCATGCCGCACTGTCAGGCAACACTTTCCCATCATGCCAGTCAGTTTATGTTCCTGCCTGTCTCTATAAGCAGAGACACTCCCTTGTTTACCTATCTCCCCCTTTGCTTTCATACATAGATCTGTGCTGGAGATAGTGGATATGCCCTGAATATCTCAAGTAGAAATTACTTCCAAGGAAGCAGTTACACTATAACAAATACGATGGATGTAAAGCAAACACATCAAGTTTTGAAGAAGTTTTACAAATAAAAATATCTCGATTGTGGCAGGGGGAGAAGGGAGGGCAGAAGGGGAGGAGAAAGAGAGAAGAGGGGAAAGGAAAACTTGAGGGAATGGGATAGTCAAGATGAGGGAAGGACAGAGACTGAGTGCAAGGAAAGAGATATCTTGATTGAGGGAGCCATTATGGGGCTAGCAAGAAACCTGGCACTAGATAAATTCCCAGGAATCCACAAAAATGACCCCAGCTAAGACCCTAAGCAATAGTGGAGAGGGGCCAGCCTACAGAATGGGAAAAGATCTTTACTAATCCCACATCAGACAGAGGTCTGATCTCCAAAATATACAAGGAACTCAAGAAATTGGACAACAAAAGAACACATAATCCAATAAAAAAATGGAGCACAGACCTAAACAGAGAACTCTCAACAGAGGAATCTAAAATGGCTGAAAGACACTTAAGGAAATGTTCAACATCCTTAGTCATCAGAGAAATGCAAATCA
>PVIU01012327.1:0-60618 GCA_004026605.1 Ondatra zibethicus | reverse complement strand
GAGGAGGGAGGGGGGAGGGGAGGGGAAGGAGAAGGAGGAGAAGGAGAAGAAGAAGGAGGAGGAGGAGGAGTTTCAAACCAGCCAGGGATACATAGGGAGACCCTGCCTCTTTTTAAAAAAAAATACTATTTGTAAGCCTGGTGTGGTGTCAAACACCTGTAATCCCAGCACCCTAAAAGTGGAGAAAGGAGGATGAGGGATTAAGATAGCCGGGGCTACTGGAGACCCTGTCTCAAACAGTAAAAATAATTTCAACAATAAAAACCCAAATGAAAAAGATTATTGAGATGAACAAGATGGTCCTGTAGGTAGCTGAACAAGCCCAAATATCTCAGTTCGATTCCTGGAATTCATGTAAAGATGGAAGAAGAGAACCAACTCCACACACCTGTATCATGGTAAGCATACCCCTCCATTATACATACACAATAACAAAATTTTTTTAAAATCAGGCCTTGAGTGGTCTGAGGAGCCTTACGGGTCTGAAAACAGAGAAAATATGGGGGTGCAGGGTTTTGCCATTCCTTGCACCCACTTAAGGAAAACCCAGGGCTCTAAAACAGCCACCCTGGGCTCCACTCTCCAAACAACAGCACAAACGAGGGGCACCCTTAGCTACAACCCCATTCTCCCCTGACATGGTGAAATAAGGCTATTCAAAGCCCGGGAATGCAAACACTCAGGGCATGGTGAGCCACAGCCCACACATCCTCCACACGACGCTCTATTACAGTTAATTTCTTGCAGGTGTCGGGTATAAAGGACGCTGTATATAAGCTCTGCACTCGCCTTGAAATCTTTCATCTACCAATCGGTAAGTACTTCAACTTTTATGGAAGGACCCTGTAGAGGCAAGCAAGGTTAACGAAGGTGTGGGGAAAGGAAGCAACCTTCCAACCCCGAGTCTGGCCTCTTTTCCTCTAGGGCTCACAAAGCAATAGATGAGATAACATTTTTCTTTTCTTAGTCTTTCTGATAGCTGGAAGGAAAAGAACTCCTGAGCCCCGTGACTACTTTCTAAGACAATTGTAAGAAAAAAAGACAATTGTAAGAAAAAAGTAGCGAGCGCTGTTCTCTGCGGGGATAGAATTTTCAGTGTGTCCCCACCACAGTCCTTTAAACCACAAAGCTCCTTATGGTTTCTCATTTCTGAGGTCATCAGGGCCCTTCTTAACCCAGATCCTAGAGTCTGAAGGCACCAGAGCGGGAGACGGCTGTGGGCTGGGTCAGCCAGGCCCTCTCCGTACCCCTTAACACTCAGTTTGAGAGCCTGGTGGCCGCTACTGTTTGCTTTAAGGCCTCTAACAAATCCCTCCACGTTGTGTACTCAAAGTAAGGTCCTCATAAACTCTTTCGGCTTGAGAGTTTCCCGAGACAGAGCGGATATTAATTTGTTGACAAATTTCTTTGTCCCAAAGGCCCAGATCTTCATGCTTTGTGCAAAGCCGCAGTACCGAGTTCTCCAGCTTGCCTTGTCCCCTAATCAGTCTTGTCATGAGCTGTTTTAACACAGCCTCATAGCCTGGGAGCCAGAGGACCCTTCTGGAGTGAGCCATGCTGTATTTGTGTATATTTTTTAAAAAATGGTCATCACCCTACTCACTGTGGTCGCCATCATTTTTCAATGGAGGTGTTGCCATAGAGATGTTGTCCGATCCATCTCTATTGATCGCTCCCTTGAAAAGGGCCTTGAATAGCCTCTGAGGTAGGTAAATGTATGCAGTGACATTGAGCGGATGATTCTATTCTGAAAAATTCCGGCACCATTTGTTTTGTGCTTGTCTGAGGGCTGGGACACGGTGTTGGGTTTTGTTGCACGTGCTCCCCTCACAGGCCCGGAGTTAATGCAAGCCTTGTTTGGAGCCACTGAAGCAGAAATTTCTCTGCTGCCAAGGACAAAAGCTTCACAGGCCACCTCAGAGGCTGCTTGGGGGAAGGCCGCGTCTCCGGGGCTCCCAAAGGAAATGGGAGATAACTGGGAACCGCGCCCTCGATGGCACCTAGCCTTCGGTGGCCGCCCGGGTGCTTCTGGCCTGTGGGATGCACTTTGGTGAGGCGCTGGCTTCACCCAGCAAAGGGCTTCCTCTGTTTGCCTTTCTTCAGCCAGCTGAAAGAAATCCCCTGAAGATGTGGTGCTCTTGTGTGTGGTGATGAGGGAGTTCATACAGCTCCGAGCGCTGTCTTCGCTGAGGTGTGGAGGGAGAGAAGGTATCTCAGTAAAACAATCATGGTTTCTTTGCTTTGGCCCTTGTGTGGAAACAAGAGGCCCTCAGTCCAGGCAGCAGGAGGGTAGGAAGGGATTTAAGGGCCCTGGAACAGTATCCCAGCCTTGGGAAGCTGTAACACATGAATTTTATTGAGCCCACAAATGAATAAATGTTTAAAGCCAAGCAATGTGCTGGAAGTTTCCAGAAATATATTTTCCATTTATTCTCCAATAAATGACATGGGAATTATGAGCCTTTTCTTATTTTAAAACAGAAGGTTGAAGTGGTTTGTCCCAGGATGCACAGCCATTCTGTGGCAGCTGCTGGATTTGAATCTGGCTCCTGGGCTCCTTCCCCAGACTGTCCTGCCCCATGGCTTTGCGCTTAGCCACTGCTCATGGCATGGTCGACTTGGCTACCTGCGGGCCCTGGAGCCGGGGTGGGGGAACCCATTTCCTCTCGCATTCTTTGCCCTCACCAGCCAGCCCCTACCAGGTTTTGGGAGCATCTTTGAAGGAAGAGCAGAAGGACACACCTCACGCTTTCCCAGGGCAGTTTCTGCAGGAGAGGTTCTGGGGCCCCGAACCAGCTTCTCTGCTAAGCTGCTGCACCTGTGCATCCTGTCCCAGAAGGCCCAGAGGTCTTGAGGACCAGATTTGTCTCAGCCTCGCAGAGCTTTGGGGTGTGAGTCCAGGGCACAGAACTCAGAGCACCTAGTCATCTCCATATTTGCTCACTCAGCCTCGCGCATCCGTCCATTTGGTACTCAGTACTCATGTTGCCGAGTGGGGCATGAGCCAGACACAGGCATCTCATGCAAAGGCTGCAGGTGTGAGGAAGGCACAGCCCCTTTCTCAGGAACTCAGAAATGCATAACCACTGACATCTGCCCTTCATAGCTTACATGAAGACTTTCCCATCTCCATCCCGTCTTCACAATAGCCACAGGAATGACTGCTGAATCCACCTCACAGAAAAGCAACACTCTGAGTTGATCATCCGCGTCCTTTGATCCCAAGCTTTGTGAAGAGAAATGTCCCCAGAATCTTCACCTTGCCTTTTGTTGGCATCATTGGCTAACAAAGTCAGCCGAGTTCCCTCACTCTGACCCCTTCAAGTGGCCGGGATGTGGCAGCAGTTCCCATTTCTCTGGGAAGGGCCATCTGTGTTCAGGAGAGATGACAAGCTTGTGGCCAGTCTCACCATTTCAGATTAAGTTGGTGATTTCCAACTTCGACCCAATATCGAGAGTTTAGAAACACTCAGACGCGGGACCCATCCCAGAGGTTGTGACGACTGGCCTCGGATGAAACTGGTCTGAGCTAGGGTGTCCATCAGCTCACTCTAAGCTCTGCGTGGGCCTGTTCTGCAGGTGTCTACTGGCTGCTACCATTGGAAAGAGAGATGAGTGTCTTGGCCCTGTGTTGCAGGCTAGGGTGCCTATGGGAGAGTTGTTTGGACACCAAGAGTTGCAATAAATAGCAATAAAAAATAAAAAAGTTGCATAACTAGCAATACTCAGGGAAGTAGGTTGTGACTCAGATTAAAGGTTTCTTGAGTAGCTCAGGAGATTACTGCAAAGTATTAAAATGCAATGTCACCACTTCCATATGTGATGCCGATACCGATAATGGCCCTGTGTCCAGGAATGAAGGCTCAAAGTCTGTTAAGACAGATCCCTCCCTCCACGAAGTCCGCAGTCTGGAGGGACATACATACACTTAAGAGTGGGACATGGAGGACAGAACAGCAGCCCCTGCCTGCACTGTAAAGCCCACCTGGCTGAGTTTTGAAGGATGAGCCAGCTTTTCTGGGACTCAGTTATGGCTAGAGAACCAAAAGCAAGCATGCTGAAGACCAGCAAGACATGCAGTGTGCAGCAGGGAGCCTGCTGAGAGGTGAGATTAATGGCAGAAGACTGTAGAGATGTGCTTGGTTCCAAAGGCCAGAAGAGCTGAGGAAAGATATCAGAGTTGGAGTCCCAAGGACTGTCTTGGGAAAGCATTGTAAACAGGTCTGCAGAATGCGTTGGGTTGCCAGGTCCACTGAGAAACAGTGCCTGCATTGATGGAGATCAATGATAGCTAATGGGTTTTCTGTACCCTGATAATAGGTTTCTTTGCCAATATGATAAGCCAGATCAAGCCAACTTGAAAAAGTAAAAGAACAGGTTTATTTTGTCCAAAGAAACTCCCAGGTGAGCTTTCCAGCCCCCAGAGATTGAGGCAAGAGAAGAAGCAGGAGAGTCACATAGCCGAGCTAAAACAGGACACTTATGTACCCTGGAGATGAGGGGCAATGACGTGTCTGCCACAAGCTGGGTTTGTGCCCAATTCTAACGCTTTGAGCGGGACTTGGGCTGCTGGCAGCTTCAAGGGAGGAGCTGCTGCATCCCCAATATTGCAGAACTGGGCTTATTGTCGCTTTATCTTTGTTTGGAGAGAGAATAATGGGGTTTTCACTGGAGTTACCAGGAAGTTCCAGCCAAACATCCCCACCTTTTTGGATACACAGGCGTCAGTTCAAATCTGGCTACTCCCTGTCGGCATGGGACAACTTGGGGAGTGGGAGTCAGGAGTCAGTGGGCTCACACTCAGCAGAAGGTATGGGTGAAGAATCATTGGTTAACTGCTGTCCTGGAGACCTCAGGAATCTGTTCCTGAAGAAAGTGGAGAATGCAAGTTGCTAGGAGGAAAAAAAATAGATTATTACCACCAGCCCTATGAACGGGGCTAGCCATGGGAAGAGTGAAGACCACCAGAAAGAATGGAACAGAGATATACCCTGGTTGCATTGATGACATTCTTAAAATTCTGTATGAGTTTCTACCAGGCCAGATTTCTTGATACAGTAACAGCACTCTTTCCCCAGCAGCATGCAGGTGTCTGCAAAATACCTGGAACAGATTTACATCTTGCCTTAGTCTTATCTGTTAGGTATGACTTTGGGTTAAGAGGCATGAACATTTTTTCCTGTGTCTAGAGAGCCTGATATATGTTTTAGCCCAATGAAACACATCTTTAAGTCTATGCTTAGAAGACAACCAAAGGGAATTTAAAATCTTGAGCCTGTGACTAAATAGTAAATAGTCGGTGCTCCATTAGTTTATCAGAAGTCTATTTATCAATGCTGAAACTCTGAACCTCTGAAATCCCCATGTAACAATAGCATAGAAAGGGGACAGAAGTCTGAAACATCTTTACATACCTTAAATCGTTTACTTATACCTTTGCAACTTACATTTCTTTATCTTAAATCATTTTCCGTGTTCCTGTAGTGGAAAGTTACATCTGAAACCTGTTTATTCTTTACTATGAAGCCTGTGAACAAGGCAAACCTGTCTGTATTTTTTTTAACATGAAACTTAAATAATGAACTACCTAATGAACTCCCAAAGTGGTTGCAGCCTTGGGGGATCACAGGGAGAGCAGTTAAACTGGCAACACAAGTTATCAAACACCATCAGATCTGAGAAGGATAAAGTTCACCTGAGTAAGCAGAAGGGACGCAGCTTCTAAATCTATTTAAAACGGCAGGGACTTAATAGCTACCTAGACAGCTATCCCAGGTTTTAAGTTTTTCTGGCCCGGCAAGCCTCTCTGCCAATGCAATAATCCAATTTAGACCAAATTAGACCGAATTTTAAAAAAGCCCAGGTTTAATGGATGCCAGTGCTCCCAGGGAGCCCCCCAGTAAAACACAGAGAGGGGAAAGGAGAACCAGAGAGACCATGTGCTTGTTCTCTGGGCAACAGTTTAAATAGCCTGTGGGAATGGTCTTGACCCTCCCTGGGGAGGGGTCACTGTTTGGTGGGCTTTCTCGGAGGTGGAGTTTGGACTAAGGCAACTCTCAGGTGAAGGGGCTTTGACCCCCAACAAAACATTCCAGACTCTTTGGGAGCTGAGGTGATTCTTCCAACCAAACACTAGGTTCCTCCATGGTCATTAGAGACAGAGGTCCCAGGGCAGCATCAGTCTTTAGCTGCCAGACAGACCCAGAAGATCTGACAGACTTTCCTGTGGAGTAGGAACTTGAGGAGGATTGACCTACCTTGCCTAGGCAAAGCAGGACAGTCAATTTTTTAGTATCCTGCTTGTCCACAGTCTAGACAGGATCTTGGCAGAATTTGAGGTGAAAGGCAGTTTTTTTCTACTCCACGACTGGATTTGCTACATTTAAAACAAGCTCCAGTTCTTTGCATCCATCCATCTTCTTTGGAGGAGATAAGGGCGCTGGCATGTCTCTATCATGAAAACCTTTTTTATGAAACATTTTAAATGTCATATTCTCAGATCTCTGGAGCATTTGAGGCTCATTATCTGTTAAGTATAGCAAACTAGACAAATGTTGTTTGTTTCTAGTTACCTGTTTTAGGCTTAACTTTGAGAACACACATACACACACACACACACACACACACACACATATACTAAATCTGAACATATTGAAGAAGTTGATTCTTTATGAAGTGTCTGACTATTAATGTGTACGTCTTCTAAGATTAGGATTTTATAGCTTATCCCTGTTAAGTTTAGCCCTAAGAAATAACAATTTCTGAACTGAAGATCTTTTAATATCAAGATAAGACTTTTAACTTATAAACACAGTCCACAAAGAGACTGGGAACTTTTCTGATTCTTTTATAGTTTACCATTATGTAACACAACAGTTTTCTGGATGACTTAGTTTACCAAACTAGATATAGCTTAACAATGTTAGCAGAAGCAAGGAGGTTAGACATACATTACTAAATTGATCTCTATTAGCCTGAATAGTCCTTAGGTGGAGAGATCTTTCACCAGACTGCTTTAGGTCACCATCTTGCTGCATCTTAAGATAGACATACTCCAGTCTTTGGTGTTCTGTGGAGGCCCAAAAATGTGGTCAGAGAGTTTGGAGGTTGCTCAGAATGGCTGACAAGTGACATCCTGACTCAGGATATGGTTACTTGGTTCTTTTGACATTAAGATGGCTCATACAAGTAGGTCCATTCCATCCTGACAGATGATCAGGATATGCAAATGTACTTCTGCTCCTTCTTTTGTAATATGAGGTTACCTGGGGAATGGCTGCGTTTAGGATACTTGGTCTAGGGTGGTTTCAGTGCCTAAACCACAGATGCTAATACCTTGATGCCTCAAAGTGCTAAAGCAATTAGCTATCTGAGTTGTCCTTTGTATCATGTTAAAGAAGTCTTTTGTTGCCTTTTTCCCCATTTTTGTATTGGGGTATAAAAGTGCATGGAAAATTAAACACGGACTATTTCAGTATTCACTAGAATGCACTCCTGGTACTATTCTATGGTTTCTGTTTTATTATTTTTTCATATATCTTAGTATTCTTTTCTAATATTTCTAAATCCCCATGCCCCTACCCTGGCAAGAGTTGTTTTTGTCAAGGCTGGTCCCCGACAGTGTTCAGCTATAGTTCTAAGTTTTTATTTTAAGAATGAAGACATAGAGCACAACTATAATTTGCTGAAGGCAAAACCAAGTCTCAACAGGATAAACAATTCAGTGTCTCTAAAATCAATATCAAGTGGATTGCTCTTACATTACATAATCTGGCTGCCAGTAAAAGATACGTCCCTATACACGAATACATGGAGCTGCAGCTTTAATACCTCATTAAACCAGCATTGTTTTAAATCCTACCTTTCATAAACCTTGTTTTCAGGACAGAACAGGAATTATCATACAAAAATTCATCCTAATACAAAATGTCTTGGAGACCCATTGTCTCCTTGGTAGGCCCACTTCATGTCATCTCCTTTAATAAAGATGGTGGTGAAGTCACATGACATCTCTCTTCTCCAACCTCAGTCCAAATGGCAACTGCCCATGTGACTGTACTTAAGATGATGGCAAACCACCTGTTGTCTCCCAGAACAGTTCTAATTTAGAGTTACAAGTTTTAAGTTAACTTTTGGTTACAGATTTTTAACCATACCCAATTCCCTTAGCTGATTTTTTAAAAAAAATAAGGTAGAACAGCATAGAATAACTTTAATATGATTGATACCCAAATGGCATATGAATTTCTGTTATTACATCAGATTCAGTGGCCACAAATTCCAGAGGCAAATTCTGAGCCCAGGCAGCTAGTTACAACACCAGTAGCTGAGCTATCACCAAGACATAGGGAACATAATAAACTCATACATCTAAGACCAGTCAGAAGCAAACATGCAGTGGCCACATTATACATTTATACATTCGACTGAGCCAGATGTAATTTTGTGTGGCTCGCATGTCCACAGGAAAACATACAGGTACCAATGCATCCATACACACAAAACAGACAAAACTTTTCTGACAACAAATAGAACTTTCCCTAGGAAACAGACTTTGTTTCAAATTCTAAAGATTTTTAAACCATGCCAGATTAGCAATTTATGAGACAGGGTTTCTTTGTATAGTTTTGGAGCCTGTCCTGGAACCTGCTCTGTAGACCAGGATGGCCTTGAACTCACAGAGATCTGCCTACCTCTGCCTCCTGAGTGCTGGGATTAAAGGTCTGCCACCATGGCCCAGAAGGATAAGAGATGTTTAGGAGTGAGGAAGCAGAACCTCAGTGGTAAGGGGCTTTGGAAGTGTAGCAGAGCAAGTTTAGGTGTAAGGTGTTTGGGGATCACTTGTTTGCAGAAGTAGCAGTTATTATTTGTGAGAATTTGGAAATCAAGTTCACCAGTTTGGGGCATTGATTTGTACTGAGGCCAAGCTGATAAAATAGAATCTGAGTTCATGGAGGAAGAGAGAGAGGATGTCAAAGTAGAGCACTGTCGGGGCAGTCAGGCTGCCTCCAAGACAAGAGAAAACCAGGAGGGAGAAGAAAAGGGAGGTGTCCATGTGGGTCAATAGGCCAAAAGAGCCAGAGCCATGTGGAATACGGCGGCCTAGAACTAAAGCTGTGAATATCCCAGGCTGCTGGAAGAGGGGAGAGAGCAGGAGAGGAAATGTCCACATCGGTGCAGAGATTGCAGGAGCTGGGCAAGCACACATGTGCCCACGTGGATGGTAACGCAGGGCAGAAGGAAGCAGCAGCTAAAGAATCGGACTCTAGAATTTGGAATCAAATTTATAGACAAAAGATCCATACATACCTCACTGAGGATCAGATACCAGGGAAAACAGGGTATGTACTAGGCACAAAGCAGCTGGCTTCTCCGACTCTTGACTCCCATGTTGTAACAAATGTACAGACAGGACATTTATCCACTTTAGGGTGGGAGAGCAGTTCTGATGTGGATGGAGCGGGCGAGCAGGTAGGATCCCAGCATGAGAAGGGTGGGATAGCAGACAGAAACAGAGAGAGTGGGTCTGTTTATGGCGGGAGAATCCCAACATGGCCAGACCAAATGCCAGGATAGCCTAGTGAGTGGAAACAGCAAAGTGGGACCCTTTCGGTGGACCCTGCCAAGGTGTGCCACTGAGAGAGCCCTCCCTGGACAACAGAGTTAGCGGGGTTAAAGAGCAGAAGGCATCTCAGGATGGACAGACAAACAGAGAGAACAAGGAAGAGGGAGGGGCGGGAGTGCAGAGCTCAAAAACCCAGGATAAGGGAGTGCAAACCCTTTGTTGTAAAGTGCGAAACAGCCCCAATTTGGATAAATTTTGTAGTAGACACTCCAGGGGTGACTGAGAATCAGGTTTAGACCCAGGGTTGCCCATTTCCAAGCCTGTGCTGAAGGACAAGGTGTCTCCCCACTAAAGCCTGGGATGAAGTGATGGGACTGGGGTAGCCTTTGGTAGGATGTCTCCTCCAGAAAGGTCCCCCGGAACAAAGACGGCCTTTGCTCCAGAAATGTGTCAGCTTGCTCTGGCCCAGTCGTCAGACCCATAGCTTGCCAGGAGATTCGGAAGGTCTTGACCCAGAAGAGGTATTGACTGGGAAGAGATACCTGATATCTCTGCAGGCACTGGCTTGGAAATGTGTGACTTACCTTAAATCAAAAATTGACTCTGTCTGGTGGAGAGAAAGATAACGGGAGAGGAGTGCCCCCCTCCACATGTCTGGGGCACCTGGTCCACTGGTGGAAAGGCTCAACTCCTCCTGGGTTTCAGAACGAAGATAATAGGTTTTCTGTACCCTGATAATAGGTTTCTCCACTGACACAGTAATCCAGATCAAGCGGAATTGAAAAAGTAAAAGAACAGGTTTATTTTCAGCAAAGCAACTCCCAGGTGAGCTCTCCAGCCCCCAGAGATTGAGGCTGGAGAAGCCACGTAGCCAAACTAAAGCAGGGTGCTTATGTACCCTAGGCGAAGGGTGATGATGTATCTGCCACGAGTTGGGTTTGTGTGCAATTATAATACTTTGGGTGGGGACTTGGGCAGCTAGCAACTTCAAGGGAGGAGCTGCAGAAGCCACCAAGAATATGGAACTGGACTTTTGGTGGTTTATCTTTGTTGGAGGTTCTCTGAGAGAGTGGGGTTTGGAGAAAGCGGGGGGGGGGGGAACGGAGGGAGGGAGGAAGGGAAGAAGGGAGGAAGGGAGAGGGAAGGATGGGGCTTTCATAGGAGCAACCAAGTTCCAGCCAAGCAATAGCTGTTGCAGAGCTAGTGTAGATGGGTGGAGATGAGAGAGAAAGGCCAAGCCTCAAGACAGAGGAAACGGGTTCCTTTATCTTGCACAAGAGGCCAGCACAGCCTGGCACCTGCTAGCTGAAAACAGACTCGTTAACTGGACAGGCAGGTTCTTCCCACAACTCCCATCCCCAACTTCCCACAGAGAGCTCAGAGTAGACCCTCTTCCCCAGGACTCCTGTGCACCTCAGGTAACAGCCCCACTCTGCATTTGAACACTCTGGGCAACCGGAATGTGTGGGGCCTTAAAATTAGAGTTTTTGTAGTTGACCAGAGGCCCTGACCGCCCTATGCCTGAAAGCTATTGAGACAAATGGAAGCCCTTTAAGGTAGGTTCTTCAAGTCCCTGTTGGGGTAGGGAAGAAAGGGTCAAAAACTCCTGTTGTTTTGATGATTAGATACAACAGGAGGAAGGTTTAAAACATCTGGGTATGTCTATACCTCTGAAGCCACGACCTAGAGAAACACGCAGGGTTCCACAGGAAGGGAGACCTTCCTCTAGATCTATTTACTTTCATTTATCCCAGAAAGTCTAGATCTCTGCTTCCTGGGGCACTCACCTGCCTCGTCTATCAAAGCCCCAGAGGAGGTTTGAGGATATTAGAACATTACATTGACCACTCTTTTTATTGGTTTCCTTGCTTATTTGTTTGTTTTTAGATTTTAAATTACATTTATTTATTAATTTATCAGGTTAGAGTGCCCCCCTCCCCCCTGCGCAGGTATGGAGCTCAGAGGACACCCTGCAGGAGTCAGTTCTCTTTCTACCACCTAGGTCTCAGGGGTCAAAATCAGGTCAAGTTTGGTGGCAAGTATCTTTACCTGCTAAGTAAGCCCTCTTGTTGACTCCATGATTCTTTTTTTGTTTTTGTTTGTTTTGTTTGGAGACAGTGTAGCTCTGGCTGTCCTGAACTGGCTCTGTAGACCAAGCTGCTCTTTTTTTTTTTAAAGATTTATTTATTTATTATGTACACAACATTCTGCCTCCATGTATGCCTGCACGCCAGAAAAGGGTGACAGATCTCATTACAGATGGTTGTGAGCCACCATGTGGTTGCTGGGAATTGAACTCAGGACCTCTGGAAAAGCAGGCAGTGCTCTTATCCTCTGAGCTATCTCTCCAGCACGACCAGGCTGCTCTTGAACTCAAAGATCCGCCTGCCTCTGCCTCTAGAGTACTAGGACTAAAGGTGTGCACCATCATACCCAGCTGGCTACACGATTTTTTTTTTTTTTTTTAGTTTTATTTATTTATTTTCATTTTATGTACATTGGTGTTTTGCCTGCATATATGTCTGTGTGAGGGTGCCAGATCCTCTGGAACTGGAGGCAGGTGTGAGCTGCCATGTGGGTGCTGGGACATGAACCCAGGTCCTCTGGAAAGGCAGCCAATGCTCTTATCTGCTGAGCCATCCCTCCAGCGATTCTTAACCAACATTTCTCTTTATACTCAGAGCTTATGGAGGGCACCAAAACTGGTGTAGAACCTGGGATGTTTAAGACTTCCAACTAAGAACTGCAAAATCCTCACCCCGATTTCTATACTGTATAACTAAGCACCCTTAAAAGGGAGGGAAAGGAAGCAGTGGACAGTGACAGGCTGGTCCTCAGCCATCTCTGGTGGACTCAAAAGACTGAGTCTCCTCATCCCACACAGCTCTGCTTTGCAAGACCTGACAAAAGTCCAGGTATCCCTAGAACTCCAGAGTGAATCAATGTTCTCTCCTGTGAGTGGGGTCCTGCTCTGCGCTCAGGCTCTTTGGGGGGTGGGGAAATAAACACGTAAAGGGGAACAAGGTTTCCTTTTGATCAAATGCCCAGGGCAGGTCTTCTAGAACATTTACACCCAGATCTGGGGGACAGGAGCTTTTCCTGGCTAATGCCAGCCCAACCCCCCCACAAGAAAGACTGCTTTGCGAAAAGCATTTGGAACAAATTGTGCCATTTGAGAGAGACAGAGATAGAACAGAAACCATCAAGCTGTAATTGCCCCGCTAATTAATGGTTGATCATCTCTCCTTTTATGATTCTTGACCCCAGAAGGAAAATTTATTAGTACTTTTAGGTTTTGCACAGTCGTGCTAAATGAGGCGTGTAATACCCTAATTTAGTGCCTTGTTAGCATAAGCAGGGCCTCCCCAGCCCACTCAGTCCCCACCAGGAAGCTTTCTCCCGAGCTGTGGGGAACTTACCTTGGCCAGGCACACATTATTTGGCTCCATTGCTGGAGAAGCAACAGCCAAGATAGGAACTTGCCCCATTCAGCTGGGGGTGGGGAGCAGGTGACAGAGTTTGGATCTGCAGTTTGTTTTCATGAGACCATTTGAAGTTCCGAGCCTGCAAACTTTACTCCAGTTCCTCCCAAGCTCCCAGTTTTTAGGAGGTTTAGTGTGTGCTGCTTTTTCTCGGTTGTCTGGATCCCACCCCCTTAAAGCCAAGATTTGAACCCTGAGAGGGCATTTTTGTTTGTCAAGAAAATGGACAGCCGATGCCCTGGTTGAGTTGGGTTGGGTTGAATACAGACTTTTCATCTGGTGCAGATGCCAGCTCAGGGAACGCCCATGTTGGCTGTATAGAAGTGTGACAACCTGCCAAGCATGCCTCCGGGCAATGTAATTCAGGGTCTTGGGTTGAAGGGAGGCAGTGGGCTGTGGAGAAGCTTGCTGGGCAGGTAGCCACCCAGGCTCCAGCTCACATTTTTCTGCCAGCTCACCTTGGAATTGCAGAAAACCCCTTGTCCTTTGCGGACTTCGATCTCCCCATCTGTTAGGGTTCATAAATCTTCTTGTGTAAGGCCCCTTCAGGTTTTGGCATCCCATCATTCAGCTGGTATGTCAGGGGTGAGAGGCAAGCTGGGCGGCTTGGTCGCAGCAAGGGCCAACACCAGCAGTCTCTAGAGGGTGCACATCTGTGTGCAATTCCAATTATAGAAACGCCACCCAGAGCACTCGGAGGAGTGCAAGGAAACAGGGTAGCCCTGAAACCACAAGGGGCTAGCAAAATGAAATACAGTGTATATATGTGTTAGGATTATAGGAACAGCTTAACAATGCAGAGTAGAGTATTGTAGGGCTGGAGGAGGCTTCACAGTATTGTGCAAAATTCCAGGATCTCTAAGCAAGAATTGTCACATGGTAGTTTTGTAAAAATAAGCCAAAGTCAATGGGTTTAGGTAAAGATATTGGGGACCTACAGATATTTTTGGATAGTGGGAGTATAGAAGATTATTTTCCTTCATTAAAGTTTTTGTTTTCTTTGTTTTTTTATTTCTGATTTTTGTCTGTTTGGTTTTGGTTTTTTGTTTTGTTTTTCAAGACAAGGTTTCTCTGTGTAGCTTTGGAGCCTGTCCTGGAACTTGCTCTGTAGACCAGGCTGGTCTCGAACTCACAGAGATCTGCCTATCTCTGCCTCCCGAGTGATGGGATTAATGAGATTAAAGGTATGTGCCACCACCACTTGGCTTTTTCTTTTTGCCAATATTTGCTTGCAATGACTTGTAGAGATATTTCATTTGTATTTTAATAAATAAAGATTGCCTGAAGATCAGAGAGTGAAACAGCTGCCCTGGTCAGCCTTACAGACCAGGCAGTGGTGACACACACCTTTAATCCCAGCAGCCACACTAGTTTGCCATAGAAACCAGGCGGTAGTGGTGCACGCCTTTAATCCCAGCCCTAGAAAGGAATATAAAACGGGAGGAGACAGCTCTCAGTCAGTCTCATTCTGAGGATTCCTGGAGGCAGGATTGGCATTTTGGACTGATATAGAGGTAAGAGCCAGTGGCTGGCTGTTTTGCCTTTCTGACCTTCAGGTTAAACCCCAATATCTGTCTCTGGGTTTTTATTAATCATGCTACAATGACTGTCTATCACTCAGAAAATCAGAAAAAAATACATAAAAAAATTCAAAGAAATAAAATATTGGTCCAAATAAATGCATTTTTCTTCATGTCTCATTTCTCACACTTGTGAAGTAACAACTATCAATAGCCTTAAAAGGTCAACTGATTGACTAATATAAGTATTTATTGGTTATTGGTTCTTAGCAAAAAATCCACTGGATGACCGGGACAGTCTGGCATCCACACAACTGTGAAGGACTTAACTGTGTTATGAATGAAGGTACACATGTGGTGTCCGTGGTTCCTCAGCAACAGATGGAAGGCTAGTGTCCTCCCCACCACTTTTCTAGGAGAGACTTTGCTCCCACGGCAGAGCCCTGACCCCAGCCAGGGTGGTTCTGAGTCTGGGCTATGAAGTCACATCATCTGACTAAGGGATGCCTCAGGAAACAATAAATCTCTCAAGATTTATGGGTCAGGAAATGCTTCCAGGAGAGAAAAGAGAAGAGGTGAGGCAAAGATGGGGCAGGGCAAGGCAGGGCAAACGCCCAGGAGCCTCTTGGTGCAGATGTTGGGTTTCGCTGGTGGAGGGGAGCAGGCACCAGAACTCATGATGGAGACTCTACCACCAATCTAGAAGGACCTCCCTCTCTCTCTCTTTTTCTTTTTTGGTCACAATTTCCTTTATTAAACTCTTGGTTCCTTCTCTACAGAAAAGATGGATTCGGGAACTCACAAGGTCTTTATCCCCAGGCTCCCCAAACTGTGCGTTGAACCTGTTGTTTCCATGGTGGGCTCTGACTACACCGCATGCCTCCTTTCTCCGAATGGAACGTCTGCTTTCTGAGATGCATCTATCACTCATGTCTGGGCCGGGTACTGATTATGAGTGGACATCTGGAAACTTCCCTTGGAGGGATACAGCTGAGCCAGCTTTTCTTCTTGACTGTCTTCGCTCTGGGACAGAAACGTACCATCCCAAAACACGTCCCAACACTCACAGCCCAGGATGAAATCAGTCATTGTGTATAAATCTACAAATACCCCCACACACACTCACAGACACACACACATGCTCGCTCGCTCTCTCCATTCTCTTTCTGCTAATCGTTGAATTCCATGAGAGATCTGAGCCCTATTTTTGGTGAACTCCTGGCATCTTTGGCCTCCCTTTCTGCTGGTCTCTGCCAGCAGGTGGCGCGCCCAGCCCTCAGACGACACAATGGCTGCCTCTGAACTTCCGGCCTTCCCTCCACTCCCACCTTCGGAATGGCAATATTTGGGAGTCATCTATGGGACGACAGCCAAGGCTTTAAATTTTCTACATGGGGTTTGGGTAATTTTCCCCAGACAACTTGGAGCACTGGAGGGAAGGAAAAAGGGCAGGGGCGGGGGCGGGGGGTGAGCGGAGTCTCAGGGTCTGGTCAGGGTTAGGACAGCTTCAGCTCTGGCAGCCTGAATCCTTCTCAAAGCCCCACCCTGATGGGTGTCTGAAGCGAGGGTGGGTCACACCCTGTGAGGGGAAATGCTTTCACAGGAATGAAGACCCAAGAGGTTCCACAGACACAAACAAAAGCCGAGAGCTTCCAAATTCTGCCCATCCCTCCACTCCCATTCTGACACGAAGTTTAACCTGCGACAACCTCAGCTGCTGTGCGACACCATCCTGGATTTTATGCTTATGAATTAATCACCAGGTTCCTTTTTTTTCTCAGCTTTTTATTCGAAAAATTCTAAGCAGATACAAAAGCACAAAGAATGATATAACAACCCACTCCATCATCAGCATCAGTAATTATGATAATCAGTCTATTCCTCGGCTTTCTCTGGAATGTTTTATGGCGAATTCCCGACATCGTGTCCTTCCACACCAAACAACCTAAGACTGCCCCCCCCCATTCCGGGTGTTGTAGTAAAGCGACCTTGACACCAGCCAGTACGCACCTCCACCTAACAAAGACTGCTTTTTCTTTACCATACCCACCTCCACCTGCCTTGTAAAAGCCACAGACATTCCTTAGTGTCCTCCAGGCCCTCCCTTGCACGCCCAGCCCTTCTGACGTCTATCACTGTCCCAGTGCAAAAGTGTGTGCAACCCCCACTTGAGTGCAGCTGCCTCCTGAGCAGGAGCCCCTCCCCACGGACCCAGAACACCACCTGAAGAGTACCACAAAAACATTCATGATCAAAGACACCTTCCTGACCATCACCGGTGGGCGCTGTGAATTAAAAGACTCTGTCCTTTTTCTGAGGTAAATAAGAATCTGACACAGACGGACTGCGTGCCTCCTGGCTCAGGAGCGGCAGCACCGGCAGGGAATGCAAGCAATGTGACCGTGCCAGGCCCAGAGAGGTCTGGAGATGCCTGCCTAATTGAAGGTCTCGGGGAGCTGCAGGCTGCCTGGAAGGGGGCACAGGCACAGAGGAGTGAGGGCTGGCTGGAAGGGTCAGGAGGGAGGTGCTTTGTTCATTCATAAACTTTGAGACCCCCAAAGTCAGCAGCTAAGGCAGTAAGAGGAGAGAGGGAGTGGGGATCTGTGCCCTGTCCCTAAGGAGGCCAGTAGTCCCTGAGATATCTTACTTCACTGGAGCTGATCTTGGTTGTTTCCTTGCAGCTTTCATCCGTGGGGATGAACCGACAGACTTGCTGTGACAGGAAATGTGTGTAGGGATAAGCCTGGGAATTCCTGCAGAGAGCTTGCCGAGAGCTAAACACCTCCCATCACACACACACACACACACACACACACACACACACACACACACAATCATGGTGGCCTAAGGGGATCTTTAACACACTAGGATACACACCCTTTCCACTTGGCTCTCCCAACCCTGCCTCCTGTTTTCCATCAGAGAGGCAGGGTCACCTCCAGGGTCTCCACGGATACCTTTAGTGACTCCTGACCAGCCCGTCATGACAGGTTCTGGGGTGCCCTCTGGTTGTCCCAAGACTGAAATCTAGGAGCATAGTTCCGCCGCTTTGCTGGATGAGCATTTTGTGCCAGCAAGTACCTGTGCACTTCAGTTTTGCTTGAAGAAGTAGCACGTGGTTGTGACCTTTAGACCCCCACTGGCCTTGGCTCCTGGGAGGGCTATGTATAGCAGGGGATGCCCAGGACTGAGATCAAAACATCAGCCACCGGCTATGCTGCTGAAGCTGGTTTAAAGACCACCTTGTACCACAGCTCACCTACTCCGAGGCCTTGTATCCACTGACCCAGACATTATATTATTCTAATTTATTCCATTTTAATTAAATTGTACTTATTCTTTTGAAGGTAAATAAAATGTATAAAGTAGGAACATGCCTTCCAATCCCTTACCACCACCTTGTTCTAATAATTTACTACTTCGGGTGTGCTACACAAGTGTGATTTTCAGGCGTGCAAGAATGTTAGCGTGTCACCAGTCCCTTTCTTCTCTTTGCAAATGTCAAAATACTACACACCACCCTTTCCTTTTCTCACCACACACACACACCTTCAAGTTCATGCAGGTTTAAATTTACCCCCTTCTGCACCAGAATGCCAATAGCATAGCATGAGCCTTGGCCCCATCCTGTACATCCTGAGCCTTGGGCCCATCCTGTACAGGAGGCATAGAAACACTCAGTAAAGCCATCATATAGCTGTTAGGAGATGGCTGCAGACCCATTCTTGATTGCGTTGCTCATGTACATATTCCAGGAAGTCGGGAGACTGTCCGCTGGAGTGGTATACAACCCTCCTTTTGTAAAGAAAATAATGATCCAGAGGTAGAAATGACTCATGCCAATTAAACTTCTACCCTGGTTCAGCTACTCTGATTTTGTACCTTGGAGACTTTAAAGCTGAGTTCAGAGAAAGCAGGGACCTGACTGAGTTTTAATACCCACAACCACGCTGGAAAGGGGTCACTCTGTGGAAATGACATAGTCCTGGGACTCCAGTGCCTTCCTCTGCCATGAAATGAAGATGGAACCACACCAGATCTTTTTTTTTTTTCCTTTTCTTTCAACCCTGCTGGCTGCAAAGCAGTGATAACACAACCTGATCTTAGGTTCTTAAGTGCTCTAAGGTATTAAATACCTCCTATTAATGGCATAGAAATATATAGAAAAATTATCAACTTGCAAAGTGCTAAAATGATACTTTGTCTTTGTAAAAGTATATTATGAGAAATGTAAAAAATCCCTGGGCCTCTGGGGAGCTGTCTGTGGAGCCCAGGAGTCCAGAATCTTCCATGATATATGTGTAATCACCAAATTATACTAAAGAAAAGACCTCAAATGTACATAGCTTCAGGGCCTTTGTGATAAATGGTTTTTAGACGATTGGAGCTGATTATTTCTGTCTTTACAAAGAAGAGGTCTCTACTTTTAAATGTATTTCATTCCTGGAAACTCTAACCTAGGAGATGTCCTATCTGATTATTCTAGTCTCCTGGAAGGGCAGCCAGAACGGAAGTCACAGGAAGGATAGAAGAGGTATGTCGGGGTGACATCAACCAGGAGTGGCAACAATTGGAACATAATTAAAATGGTGCTCTGTAGAGACACACAGCTTAGTTAGATGTCTGGCATGGCTGTTGAGGAATGAGGTGGTTGTTGCAGGGGAGGCGACTTACCGCGTCCCATGGGAAAGCATTGGAGTCTTCCCCAGTTTAAAGAATGGTCTCTCACACACAGCTCACTTTGCTGGCCAAAGCTTTCTCCTTGCTTCACCTTTCCCCAGCACACCTTAGAGCAATGGGTAACTATTACAGACAACCTTTCTGTTCCTCAGTTTCCCTCTCAGAAAAGCAGCCATGCTGCAGTCTGGGGAGCGAGGTGCTGAAACAACAGCAAACCCACCGATGCCGACTGCCTCAGAACCAGGGGACCAAGTGAGGGATGAGCTTCCTCTCTAAGTCTGAGGGGCCAGGGACACTGGAGACCAGAGAACCAGAGGCCAGATCTTGGGGGACAAAGTGAGCCACGCCAACAGGACAGTATTCCACATGAACAGTTTTAAAGATCACATTTAGACATTTAAAGATCTGCAGCTTGAGCCAGGCTGGCCCAGGCTCCCAGCAGAACAAATGAAGAGAAAGCAATGGACTGTGCCTGGAGTGGGGAAGGGGATGGTATCCAAATTTAGGTGTCCTCTAGGGCCTGGGACTAGAACAAAGCCACCAGAGTCTTTGAAAGGGAGATGTTCTTTGGTCCCAGACCAGGTGGTAAACACTAGTCGGATGTATTGAGAGCTAAGTGAAAGCCCTCATGGGATTGCTTGGCTTGGAGTCATCTGCCCGGCTTTAACTTTGAGAGAGACGATCCTGCCGATACCATCTCTCCCCCTATCAACTTGGTAGTCGGGCCCTGTGTGAGAAGCTGAGGAGCTCTCTTGGATCAAATGAGCAGCACACAGTCGCTCTCTGTCTTCCTGCAGAGGGAAGCCACCGTCCACAAGAGACCAGGATGGCGGTGTACCCACTGCTCCCCAGCCACACCGCAGCAGGCACCACAGTCTACTGGCTGTGACCCCTGTGCCCGCTCCTGTGGCATAGGAGAGGAACTTGTTTCATTAAGAGAGGTGTCAGGGACTACATTCCCAGTCACCCTTGCATCTGGAGTGGTCAATGAGATCTGAACAAAAGCCACCAGGTGGTCTTACAGGGGGCTGACTCATTGAATGGGGCACCATGGTGACCCTTACCTTTTGGTACCTCCTTTCTGGAAGGCTCTGAGAAGGCAGGGGCTCTCATGGTCATCTTGGCCCATGCAGCAATAGAGCCAAGAGAAAGGCATGCTCTAAGATGCTTGGTGATCCTGAAGCCTGCCTACAGATGCCTCCTTAGATAAGGAAGTTTCCCTGATTTGGCAAAAGTCACTGCGACTAGGATTTGGATAGTTCCAGGCCAAGCAGGCTTCCTTACACATACAAGCTGACTCAAAAGAAGGGCGCTTCTGGTCCCTGACAACGCACACGTGTTAGCTGTGGGTCAGAGGTCAAGCTGGGGCTGGGCCTAGCAAGGGCAGGATGATGAACAGCAAGTGTCTGTATTTGATAAACCAGGTCACTCTACACATACCGTCGGCCCCCTGGGAAGTGCTCCATCTATAGCCGTTGGGGTAGACTGAATAAATTAATTTGGTCTGGGCTTTAAAACAACAAGCTTAAAAGAAAGAGAAATTCACCTTAAATTAGAGCTCAGTTTGAGCCCTCCGGCTCTGAGGTAGGAGCCAGAGTTGCTGGGAGGTTTGGGGAGGAAGGGCTTTCTCCGGCAGTCTCTTTGCAGTGTCTCCATCCTTTGGACCCATAGGGGGCACTAAGGAACTGTGAATCTTATCTCCTTCACGGCAGAGATCTGTGCTAAGACCTCAAGATCTTCCAGTCAGTCCTAGGGGAGCAATGGAAGAGGGACTAGGGCTACCTACCTTGAGACAAGCCTAGGTTCTAGTAGGTGGAATGAAGTCCCCTCTCACCTCTCATGATGCTTAAAGATCTAACAAGCAAAGATCTGGCTCAAAAGTCCAAAGACAATATTTCTGACCCCAACTTCTGTCCCTCCATCTTAGACTTGGAAGAGGCCTGGGAGACCACGCATTTGGCAGCCGGGGAAACAGGAGACCCGCAAGGAGAAACAGTGGGTGAGAAGAGAAGCCAGCCGCCATCCACAGCTCTGGGACAGGAATCTTCACGTTCCAACTCCTGTTCCAGCTACCACTCTAGCGTCCTACCCCACCCACTGCCTGGGCCACATTTGTTTTCTTTTCCGGGCCCTGGGGGACTCCGGCAGGGCTGGGGGTCTGATGTGAACTGGAATCTGTTCAATTTCACCTCTCATTGCGCCTGCCAGCTTGCCAGCTCCGCTGACGAAGGCAATTAGAACCAGACATCCCACAAGGGCATTCCAGGAAGCTCTCTTAAAATTCCACAGCGTCTGGGGACTTGCCTTTTCCTGCAGGGATCATCTGGTGTGTAAATAACTAGTTGTGTAAGACACAAGATGGGAGGGGGGATAATGTGCTTGCACATTATAACACACACCACACACACACACACACACACACACACACACACACACACACACACACACACACATGCCCCTTTCCCAATACACATTCACCCACAGACAGAAAAACAGAAATATCCCCAGCTATCCCATTTCTTCCACCACCTGAAGAGAGAAGTTAGGAATTTACAGGGCCCCCTGGGAGCATCTAATCACTAGCTTCCTGGGCTGACTGCTGTGTTTGCCTTGGACAGTGGGTGGCAGGGGCTTGGGGAACTAGGACAGACGGCCCAGGTTTCCTTCTACCTTCTGCAAATGACCTGCTGTCCCTCATAGTCCCCTGGGTTCACAGGGAAGGCCAGTGGGGGTTGGAGGTCTGTTTAGCTATTCTGCAATCACATAGAGATTCAGTTTACCCATGAGAATGCTGAAGATACAGAGGAAACGGCAGAGTAAGGACTCCAACTCAGGACTCATGGAGTCCCACTAACCTACGTTACACCCCAGCACTGGGAACAAGGTCAGACCTGGGGCTGTGAGCCAATGGGAGCCCCGTTTTCCCAGCTCCCACTTCACCGCTGTCACTTGAAAGCTTGCTTTGGCCAACAATGTGCTACTGTGTAGGTAGACCGACGGAACCTTCAGCGGAAGGCACTGGGAAAGCGGTTAAAGGCATTGGGAAATCGGATGGGAAGGAATGTCTACCTTCTCTAACCAGAGGGAGGGGGCAGCTTCTCATGGGCACTAGAGGAGGCTAGAAAGAACATCCTTTTGTCGTGACTACGTGTTCCAAGCTTTAGGACCTGTATCTTTTTGTTCCTCAGCCTGGGGCGCTTTCAACACCATCACACTGCCCTTCCCAGCTCCTCCTTTGACACTGGATGTTGGCCTGAATATCATATATGAGCAGGAGCAAAACAATTCCAAAGAACTAAGTTAGTGTATGATTGTCATGATTTTTATTAGACATGCCAAATAACTCTGACAGACTTTTAAAAAAAATGTTCTGGACTTTTTAAGTTAATTGGTGACTAATCACTAACCCATGGGTTTAGAGGTATTTTGTTTTGTTTGTTTTTGAAGTAGGATGTTCACTATGTACCCCAGTCTGGATCTTCCCATCTCACACACCCAATGCTGGGGTCACAGACATGCCACCAACCCTGGCTCCCAATCCTGCGTCGTGTGACGTCGTGTTACTGATGGAGTTTTCCTTTGCCCGTCCTATTTTCCAGCGATCTCTACTTGCTGACATCTCTTAGGTCTCTGTCTGTGTTCCAGATGCAGTCTGTGTCACCAGACCAGCCCTCCAGGGGGAGAAGGAATTCACCGTGCCAACTGGCTGGTGACGTCTGTGGTTGGAAGGGAAAAACTGATTTATTTGTTCATTCAACTCCAAACACTTACTGGTGCTGAGAATTGGGTAGGGCAGTGAGGAGAGGGTGAGGGAGGAGAGGAGCATGGGACTTCACCTTGAGAAATTCAAACTAAGGGGGTAGCGTGTGTTCCCAATCATCTCTAAGACAGACTGGGCCCTGCGAGGGAAGGAAAGATGAAGAGAGGTCAGGGCAGAGGCAATCAGTCCTGCTGACAGCGGGTGGGGAAGGGCCGCCAAAGGCAATAGTGTTGAAAGTGTGCCTAGAAGGATGGATAGGCCTCTGACACGCAGCAGGGTGAGAGGACAGTGTGGGGTGGCAGCAGGAAAGACAGGGATGGTTTGTTAGGTCACCACAGGAGGGTCACACTGGTTGGAGTCAGAAAGAGTCATTTGAGCATCAGACTTGGGGAATCTGTCCTGGCTTTCTGAGTAGACAAGTCACGTGGGTATGGCTACCCTTGGGAAAGGGTAGCGGCAGCAGTATGTGCAGGGTGGGCATACATGCCACCCTAAAGCATGTGACAGGTTCATGCACCCGCCTTTCTGCTGTATCATACAGAGCTCCGCTATACTGTGTCTTTCTTACTCCTTCACGAGGAATCAGTGTGCTCTCGAGAGAACTGCTGTGTCCTGTGGAGGAGTGGGTCCAAACCAACAGTGGTCCCCTTGGCAGAACTGGAACCATGTGCCCTTCTGAAGCCAGCTGGTTTTTTTTGTTCGCTCACTTGTTTGCTTGTTTTTGTTTGCTTTTCTTTAACATTTGTTTTTATTTTTTATCTGTGTGTGCCTGTATGTGTGTGGACATGCACACATGCACACACACACACGTATGCAGGTGTCTATGGAGACCAGAAGAAGGTGTCAAGTCCTTTGAAGCTACTACAGTTACCAGAGCTTTGTGAACCACCTGATGTGGGTGCTCAGAGTCAAACTCAGAATCTCTGGAAGAACAGCCGTTGCTCATAAACATTGAGCGGCTTCTCTAGCTCAGCGTTATTCTCCTACGTGTTTAGCAGCATATACATACACATGTAACAACAATTAATGAGTAAAGAGGCTGTAAGTTTTAAAGAGAGCAAGGAGGAACATAAGGGAGGATTTGAAAGGACGAAAGGGAAGCAGGATGGTGTAATTAAAATCTCAAAAAATAAAAGAAATCATTTTTAAAATATGTAGAAGATAAACTTGAAAAGAAATTGTTGCAGACAAAGGAAAACAAAGAGGATCATAGGAACTGCCACCAACCCAGCATCTAGGGTGGTATTTCCATGTCTCCAGGGATGGAGTGCTCACTTCCTCGTGGCGTGGTGCATGCACAGGGCAGGCGTCACTGAAAACGCACTATAGATCCTCCCCCGCTAACACACCCTGCACCCCCCCACACTCATGCTCATTAACATTGCAAAAGACACTTTGCATTATTGTCCACTTCCTAGAGCATGTGAGTTTCCCAGATTCCTGGAGTTAAGGTCTAGTGCAAGGGGCTTTTAAGAGTGCTTACTGCTCACGCAGAAGACCAAGATTTCTTTTCCAGCACTCACAACTGCCTATAACTCCAATTCTAAGATATCCACACCCTCCCCTGGCCTCCACAGGCTCCTGCACACACATAGTGCACATAAATTTATACAGACACATGCATACAAATAATAAATAAAAAAGCCTTTATAAATAATGCAGTATAATGGCTTCTTCTAGCAGCATTTTTCAGCTTCCAACGCACTTTCACAGGCTTTATCCCTCTCATGTGCTAGGGAACAATGTTTTTAAACACTGTGAATATGTATTACTCTCATTGGTTAATAAAGAGCTGACTGGCCAATAGCTGGGCAGATAGAGGATAGGTGGGACTTGTGGATAAAAAGAGAGTATGAGGAAGAAGGAGGATGGAGTCACCAGGAGATGTTGAGAGAAGCAAGACAAATATGCCATGCCGAGAAAAGGTACTGCCACGTGGTAGAACATAGGTAAGAAATATGGGTTAATTTAAGATGTAAGAGCTAGTTAATAACAAGCCTAAGCTATCAGCCAAACATTTATAATTAATATTAAGCCTCTGTGCATTTACTGGGGAGCTGGTGGTCCTGACAAATAACTCTGCCTACACTAGTGTTCACAAACCTGGTGTGAACAACTTTGATTTTGTGTATTAGAAAGCACAATCCTTGCTAAGGCTTGCCTCGAGTTAAACTCCCAGTTAAGGTCAAAGCCAGGTTCCTTTTCCCATTTCTTCTGATCACAGCGGTAGAAACCCTAACTATGTCATGACAAAATCCAATTGGGGGAGGAAAGGCTTTATTTCAGCTTATGTTTCCACATCATTGTCTGGCATCAAAGCATAAGGCCAGGAGTCCTGAGGCAGGAATGGATGCAGAGGCCATG
This sequence comes from Ondatra zibethicus, assembly GCA_004026605.1. Lineage (NCBI taxonomy): Eukaryota > Metazoa > Chordata > Mammalia > Rodentia > Cricetidae > Ondatra > Ondatra zibethicus. The sequence goes on along the minus strand of PVIU01012327.1, from coordinate 35,247 downwards.
GAGAATCGCTGCTTACTGCCTTCCTCCCTCCTACTTAGCTTGCTTTATTTTAGCATCCAGGACCACCAGACCAGGGGTGGCATCGTCTACAACAGTCTGGGCCCCTTAAACATCAACCACTAAAAAAATGCCCTACAGATTTGCCTATTGGCAAATCATATGGAGGCATTTTCTTGAGAGTTCTCTTCCTAAGTGACTCTGGCTGGTACCAACTTGATGTAAAACTAGCCAAGATGGAGGGGCAGGGGCTCTCCCTAGGTATCAGCCTTGGGGTATTGTTTATCTTTGTTTTGAAAAGTGCATTATGGGTAAACAAATAGCTTAATCAAAAGGCTGTGGGCATGTGTGTGTGTATGTGAGAGAGAGAGAGAGAGAGAGCGTGCACGCAAGTGTGCGTACACATGTATAAACATGAGCCCAGGGGGATATTTCGGATTAAGCAGAAACACATGGCCAGCAGTATTTTTTTCTTCCTGTTTCTCTTTCAGAAGTGTAGCCATGGCCATGTGGTGTGGGAGAATTGTCTGTATTCTGTCAATCATGTTTTAAATAAACGCTGATTGGCCAGGCAGGAAGTATGGGTGGGAAAACCAGACAGGAAGTAAAGGTGGGGCCAGAAGAACAGGAGTATTCTGGGAAGAAGGAAGCTCTTTCCCCACTCCTGCCCAGCCCACTGAAGAAGCAGGATGTGACCTGCCCCGCTGAGAAAGGCACCGAGCCATGTGGCTAATGTAGATAAGGATAATGGGTTAATATGAGTTATAAGAGCTAATATGAAGCCTGAGCTAATGGGCCAATCAGGTTATCATGACTATAGCCTCTCTGTGTGATTTCTTTGGGGCTTAATGACTGTGGGAACCAGGTGGGACAGAAACCCCAACAACCCTTGTTACAGCCCTGGACCTCAAAGAAGTTGCTGTAAAATGGGAGAACTGGAGTGCTCTCAAGACCTAGTTTGTCAAGAAATATTGTGTGCCAGTAGGGCCAAGAAAGTTACAGACCTTGCCCTTGATAAGAAAAATTACTACTTTGCTGGCCTAGCCTATGAGAGAAGGAGTAACACTCCCAAACACTTCCACCCAGTCTCCAAGGAAAGCACTTGCCGTTTACAGTTCTTTAAATTCACATTGTCCCTTTACCCACAGCTTTGGAGTTCTAAGAGTCTTCATTTGTAAGTTGGACATGGAGCTCTGGAGGCAACTGTGGAGGGCATCAAATTGTTTGTTTCTGGTTTCACAAAGGAAGTAATGTGATTTCATGCTGTCCCTTGTGGTTCTCAAACTGGCAGGAACAACTAGGGTGTAGCAATGAGGAGCAGATTCACCTGTATGCATCCAGCAAGGTTGGAGAGCCCCATGGTCCAGGGCAGCAGGCTTTGTTACTCTGATACTGTGTGCCTCTCTTAGAATTTGTGATTTCAAGAGAACATGTTTTTAAGCTCTACAGAGGCATTAGGCTATAAATGGCCTCCTTGGGCCACTCAGTTCAGAAAGACTTTGAGAAGATGAGGTTCCAAAGCTGACTTGGCAATGAGGATGAATGCTTTGGCCCCCAGGGATGGTGCAGCCAAGGGATAGCACAATCTTGAAGATGGAAGGAGCTAGAAGAAAGGGTGGGACCTCTGAGGGAGAAAATCAGGGCCAGAGACCTTTGCAGGACCAACCCCAACCCAGGGACTTCTGCAGGAGCAGATCCCGACCAGGGACATTTACAGAAACAGGTATGAGCCGGCAACCTAGACCAGAGTAGGCTTGAGACAGCAGACTCCATGGGAGTGTAGCAAACCCCAGGAGTGCTGAGTGACCTCCAAGAACATGGAGTGACCAACAGGAGCAGGCTCAAGCCAGAGACCTAGGCAAGATCAGGTGTGAGTCAGGGACCTCCGAGGGAGCAGACCCAAGTCAGTGACTTCTGTGGGACTGGGCCCAAGCCAGGGACCTAGCAGGCCTGAGCTAGGGACATCCATGGGAACAGGCTGGAGCCAGCGACCTCCACCAGAGAAGGCCTGAGCCAGTACTGTAATTCTTTTCAAAGATACAAGGGAGAAGAGAGAGACTGGTCCCACAAGGGGTGGCAGTTCCATGAGGGGTAGTGGCAGGCCACCCAGGGCCTCAATGGGTCCCCAGAGGCCTCAGTGGGTGGGTGGGTGAGAGAGACCACAGCAGGTGAGAGACAGACAGATACATCATGCAGAGAAAGTTTGGGTATAGAGTTTATTTAGTTGGTTATGCAGGGGAAAGGGAAAGGGGGAGAGGAGAAGGGGAAAGAAGAGAGAGAGAAAGAGAAGGGGAATGGGGAGAGAGCAGAAGTTATCTCTTCAGGAGAAAGACAGAGAGAGCACAGGTTGAGGAGGCCAGATATCTGCTTCTCTTGGCAGAAAGGGAGGGTTGGGAGTAGGCAGGGCTTGTCTCTTAAAGGGACAGGGTACCCAGGTGACAGGCCAGACCAGCAGATCATAACAAGCACCTGAGCCAGTGACCTTCACTGGAACAGTCCAGAGTCAGACCTCTGCAGACCCGGCCCAAGCCAGCGACCTCCACCAGAGCAGGCCTGAGCCAGCAACCTCTGCTGGAGCAAGCTCAAGCCAGCAACCTCAGCAGGAGCAGCCCCATGCAAGCAGGCTCTGTGAAAGCAGAGCCCTAACAACCTCTGGGATTGCAGAGCCACCCCTGGGAGCACTAAGCAACCTCCAGGAACACCGAGTGACCTCCGGGATGACTGGAATCATGGCCATGATTGCACCATGAGAAGCAATCATCACGAGAGACACAGCCCCAACTACACCAATCAGAGGAAAAGATGGATAGACAAGGTAAAAACACACTCAACACCACAAAGAGCAACATGACACCAATAAAAACTAGTGGTCCTACAACAGCAAGACTTGAACAATCAAATATAGATGAAGCAAAAGAAAATTACCTAAAAAATAACTTTAGGAGGGAGTTTGAGGCTCTTAAAGAGGAAATGAAAAATTCCCTCAAAGAAATGGGGGAAAGACAAAACAATTAGAAGAAATCAACAAGTCCCTTAAAGAAAACCAAGAAAAAGCAAGAAAACAGATGAAAGAAACTATTCAAGACTTGAAAATCAAAATAGAGACAATAAAGAAAACACAAACAGAGGGAATTCTGGAAATGGAAAATATGATAAAAAACACTCAGAAACCACAAATTCAATCATAAAAACAACAGAATAAAAGAGATGGATAAGGAAAATGTGGTACATTTACACAATGGAGTACTACACAGCATAAAAAAATAATAACATTTTGAAATTTGCAGGCAAATGGATGGAGCTAGAAAACATCATTTTGAGTGAGGTAACCCTGACCCAGAAAGACAATTATCACATATACTCACTCATAAGTGTTTTTAAACATAAAGCAAAGAAAACCAGCCTACAAATCACAATCCCAGAGAACGTAGACAACAATGAGGACCCTAAGAGAGACATACATGGATCTAATCTACATGAGAAGTAGAAAAAGACAAGATCTTCTGAGTAAATTGGGAGCATGGGGACCTTGGGAGAGGGTAGAAGGGGAGGGGAGAAGCAGGGAAGGGAGCAGAGAAAAATGTAGAGCTCAATAAAATCAATATAAAAATAGCATAATGACATGAAGGAGAAAAAGACAACTAGGGTGAGAGGATGAAGTGGGCGGGGCTGGTGATGAGAGGGAGGAGAGAGTGTCCGCTGCTCCAGAAAGCTGAAGGAGTAGCAGGAAGCTATGCAACACTTTCTAAGAGGGCCCAGGGATGTGTAGACACAAGACCTTGGTTTATGTCTGTCCCACCACTTACTAGACAGGTGACCTTAAACAACTGCAGTGCCTTTTGGAGACTCATTTTCCCCATGGTAAAGTGAGAAAACTTCTTTACCTTTCCATATGGTCGAGTTAAATAACTTGAAATATGTGAAATGTTTAACATCCTTACATGTGTTGCTTAGTTTATTTATGCATGTAGCGTTTATGCATGTGCTGTGTACATGGAAAAAGAAGGAAACCTGTCGGTGTATTTAATAAAAAAACGTTGCAGGGAATGGAGGCAGATCTCTGTGAAATGGAATCTAGCCCAGTCTACCTAATGATGTCTAGATCGACTGGGACATAATGAGACTTGATCTATAAAAAGGAGAACGGGCTGAAAAGTGAATTCACATTTTAAAGTCTAAAATCAGTAAGTATTGGTGATGTTGGTAAATGAAGCTATCCACAGGATAAATGTGGGGGTTGCTATTCATCTTTTTTGGCTTGTGGTTGATGGAAAGCTCTGGAGAGCACACACTACTGCAAAATTAAGTGCAGGGGGAGCATAAACAGACACTACCCAGAGAACCTAGTGACTCTTCTTCAACAGAGAGGGGTGGCCAGAGGCCTGAGACATTACTGCCTGGGCTGGGGGCTGTGTGAGTAGCTCTGCACACATCCTTGCCAGCGAGAACAGGAGAATTCTGGGAAGAAGAAATGGTCAGTCTGCAGTCGTCATCCAGATGCAGAGGAAGCATGATGAGAATGCCTCACTGAGAGAGGTACTGAGCTGCGTAGCTACCATAGACAAGAATAATGGGCTAATATAAGATGTAAGAATTAGTTAATAAGAAGCCTGAGCTAATAGGCCAATGAGTTTATAATTAATGTAAGCCTGTGTGTTGAATGGCTGGGAGATCATGCAGGACAGAAAACTCGGTCAACACCTTGCCTCACACAGGGCTGTGGGGTCCTGTTGCCTTAGCCAGAATGCTACACACAGAAGGCTTCTCCAATGATGTATTAGCCAATTTCCTCCTCTAGTGGGGAGCCTCAAGATTTTTAGGGATTGGTGAACATTGCAGGAAGGAGTGTGAATCATTTAAAAAATTCCAAACATCCTATAAGACTGACGTGTCCTTACAATGAGTCTTTGTCTGGAATTGTATCAAGTGCTCGTGTTGACCAAAGGCCCTGCTGTGTGCTTTGACGAGTAAGGAAAAGAAGTGAGGGGAAGGGTCCTGATCAAGTTCAATGTGTCTAGAAGCCAAATTCTTCCAGACAGAGAGCACAGGGCACAAAGGGATGGCCCAGAGGGTCAAAGAACCTGCCACCGAGTCTGAAGATCTGAATATTATCCCCAGAACCCACATGGCGAAGGGGAGACCGACCTCCATAGGCATACTATTGCCTCCAGCCCACATAAATAACTGCTTTACAATGTTTCTAAGGGAAAAAACAACCTAGGACAGTAGAGGTGACTCGGCAGTTAAAAGCATGTGGTGATTTTCCAGAGGACCCGAGTTCAGTTCCTAGAACCCACATCAGGTGGTTCACAACCATTATCGCTCTAACTCCCAGGCGTCTGAAGACCCCTAGCCTCCTAGAGCACCTGCATTCACATGCACACACACCCAAATTCAGATACATATGCCTGTACATAATTAAAATAATAAAAATAAATCCCTAAATAAAAGAAAAACCCACAAAGCACGTACGGGTATAATTTAGGTATAGATTACAATTACAGGTATAATTTAAAAAATGAAATATAAGTGCAAGTGTTGCAAAGTCTCTACCTGCATCTAACACATTCTCCAGTTGAAGAACTGCTAAGTGAGTAAAGAAACCTGACTAAGGTCACAGAGCCAGGATGGCCAGTCCAGACCTAGAACTTGGGGCACCAGGCCTATGGGCAGGCAGTCACTGTGCTCTGTGTCTCTGATAGTCTTGAAGTCTGACATATTGGCCTGAGGAACAGGAAACCCACATCATGGTGACAGACAGAGACCTACTACTCAGACTTTTCCTTGAGTCTTTCTTCCTCCTTTGCTCTAAGGCACCCAACTCATGGTCAGCCCTGTTTGGGGGAATTTCCTCAGGCAGGAGAAGATTGACAGTAGGAACCCTCTGGAACTTTCTGGGTAGAGGGGATGAACATCCTCCCTTTATCTTCAAATCAAATGTTCAGGAAGGGAGACGGCAATGCTTCCCAGAACTGAGGCTGAAACCAAACAGATGACCTATCATCCCGGCATTCCAACCTGACACGGGGAGGCACGGTCACCAGCGGAGGCTGAGGAAATGGCTTGTCAGTAACACTAAGAATCAGCAGCAATCGGCCAACGGGACTCAGCATAAATCAGTGTCTTCAAACACGGGCGCAATTTCAGCACAGAGGCTCAAAGTCGTGAGATACAGAAGAAACATTTGGTTAGAACATTCCCAATGTTATCAGGAAACACCAGGCACACATGCTAACTTTTTGTTAGGCATATGAACTCTCCAGAGGGTGAACAAGGTGAATTTGGGTTCACGAGGGCTCCAGGGCTCCATATTTTCACTTGCAAAGGCTAGAGGCACCTAAGGGTAATAGCTCATGATTCCACTGGGAATACACAACTGCTCTCTCTGCTTAGGGGCTTTTTATAACTTAAGAATATACAGTGTGGGCCATGCAGGCTCTTCTTGGATCTCTAGTTTCCTCAGGTCTGAGAGTCCACGCTAGCTCTGCTTCCTTCCAACCAAGGCAATGTTTTCTGGTTCCAGCTGTGTACAATTGCATGCCCTTTTGCTTGCTTGCTTTTGTTGTTTGTTTGTTCGTTTGTTTGGAGACAAAAATCCCACTAAATCGTCCAGACCAGCTTAGAATTCACCAAGTGTCTTTGGCTAGACTCAAACTCATGAAAATCATAGTCTCCCTTGCCTCCGCCTAAGAAGATCTGGGATCTAGTCTGCGTTGCCAAGCCTGGCTCAATGTGCAGCTTTGATCAGAAACACATGGAAATCATCAACACAACCACATGCTTGGAGGATGCAAATTCATCGGAATCCCCTAGGTCTGTTTGAACCCGACACCATTTCTGAAGATAGGAATGACCTCTAAGGATCTCGGGGTGGAGAGATGTTCCTTCATTCCCGAAACACTTAATCATCTCTGACTGTAAGCCGGGGGAGGCGTGATAAGCATGGGGCAAAGATGGCTGATGCGCTGTCCTTCCTCAGACTAAGTGGGAAGTGGGCTTTCCTTCTCAGTGGCTAAGAGGACAGCTGCAAAGCGAGAGGTATTTCCTGCCGTGACCAATGTTCTGAAAGTCACCCAGCAAACTTCCTTTAGTGACAGAAAATGCCCTACAAACGTGTAGTATGGTAATCTTCCATAGACACACATGCCAGCAACCCAGGGGTCAGCCATAGTGCCCTGCCTATAAACTACCCCCCGGCAAAACTGTGTGGGTTGCGATGTCGCTATTGCCTCCTGTAGACTGAAAGGAGAGGTCACGGTCTCCTGTGAATGTAAGTCACCCACTTCTCCTCACCTCTTCCACCTGGCAGCCACACAGATGCTTCAGAAGAGCAAAACCGATTGTGCCTCCTTTTCCTGCTTTGACCCGATGGGGGCCTTCTGTTGTCCCTTCCTTGGCCTGCTCGGCCTTGCATGTCCTGGCATCTCTCTTCCTCCTAGACTCTGACTCTTCCTGGTCCAGCCATGCTGAATTCCTTCCAGCCTCCACCACGGGGCCCTTGTTCCACCAACAAACACCTTTCTTTCGGCTCTTAACCCACGTAACACTTGTCCCTTCTGTCTGTGTCACCCCTTGGGAAAGACATCCTCCTCACCCAGTCTACATTAAACTTTCTATCTGCATGCATTTACTGTTCCACTTCTGTCTCCTGTATAGCCCTGGAATAGGCCCGATTTAATTACGTGTGCTGATGCTTGGTTAACTTGTAACTCTTCTATAAGACCATGAAACATGAGGACAAATGAGTGTGGCATGTAAAAGGGACTTTAAAATACATTTGACAGAATAGAGGGAGAGTCTCACGCCTGGCCCCTGGTGGGTGCCTATTAGAGGAGCCGAATGAGGTGGAAAGAAGCAGCCGACACAGGCCAGCAGCCCCTGCTGTTTCCTGATTCTCCTCTGGCTCCGCATTTCTTCTATGGCAAGGCCTTGTCCGTGTAGACGTGAGTTCTCCTGGGCAAGGAGGGTTGAACCAGCCTACCATGCTACCTGTGGATGCTGACTTTGCCTCTTTGTGACCGTCTGACTTTGAGGCTGCTCTTCAATAAGCTGAAATGTGCATGTTTATTTACCGTCTCTCTCAGTCTTCAAAGTTTTGACATCTGTGAGGGCTGGAGCCCAGTCAGTGGCAGTGACAATGGGGGAAAAGTGGAGGAAAAGGCATTCAGGCAAAATAATAACAGCCTTTCTCCATCTGTGACTCCTGCACCACCAATGCCATCATTTAGAATGTGCTAGACGAGTACATTTCCAGTCTATCTGCAGTGTCCAGATAAAGCCAGCAAAGGAGGGCCTAGGACACTGGTTTGGAATCTCTCCAGGAGATCTGTTCCAAGTTCCAGTTGGATTAGAGGCCAAGGGTGAGAGAGAAGGTGCTAGAAGAAACACTAGGACTGTTAGAAAACTTAACCTCCCTGTCTCAGGCGGCATCAGGCCCTGACTTACAGAAGGGCCTGCAGGATATGAGAGGAGCTCCATGAAGACATCTAGAGGAGGGAAACCCACTTTTATGGGGGGACATTTAGAAGTTACAATCACAGACACTCAGTCCTGATTTCATGAGATGTCCCAACACAGCTTGAAACAGGACGAGGCACAGGAAATGGGACCACCCTGTGCACCTGTGTCCTGAAACATCTGGCTATCCTGATTGCAAAGTGTGTGACGGGGCAGCAAACAACAGCAAGGAGACCTCCTGGTTTCCTTTCTCCGGAAACATCCTGGACCTGGGAGATCCATTTGCACCTGTGAGATCCTTTTCCTAGAGAGAACTCTTCACAGTCACCATGAGGCTCCCAATAATACTTTCTATTCTTGCCAAATAATCCAAACATTTAGTGTGTAGGGCCTGGAGGGGCCAAGCAACTCAACCCCACTGACATTACCTCAAAGGTTCGCACAATAAATCCAACATCTGGTTCTTTGACAGCATCCTTACCAATGGGATGCTCCTGAGAGTGGGGAAGTGCAGGTCATCCACACTGCTTGGAATCCAATTAACCCTTTGTCACACTTATTGCTATCTTTAGTACAGACTTTGGCCATATTCGTTTCCTGTGTGCTTGCTTTGTGCACTGTGTTATACATATATATGCGGACAACTACAATCTCTGTGTCTTAGTATTTTTGCACATACCAAGATCAAAGTCAAAGTTTTCCAAGTATTATCATTGTAACCATCATTATCATAATACTTTTTTAAAGGTATGATGTTCAGAGATAGAGGGACTCTCTGGAGGAAGAGGCTAGAGAATCACATCCATATGGTTGCACACTGAATTTAAGGAATACCTGTTATACATCAGACACTGTCCTAGACACTGGGATGCAGGGGTGAGCAAATCAAAGTGTCAGCTCTCATGGAGCTAATATTATCACCTATAAGTAAATTAATAAATAAAAAGTACAACATGAGATTGTCACGTGTGCTAGAAAATAAAGTAAGAAAATAGAGTAGGGTAAGGGGCTGGAGCGATGGCTCAACTCTTAAGAACACTTGCTCTTCCAGAGGATCCAAGTTTGGTTCCCAGTACTCACATCAGAAGGCTCAGTAACTTCAGCTCCAGGGGAGCCAATGTTCTCTTCTGGTCAACTCAAGCATCTCTCTCTCTCTTTCTCTCTCTCTCATACATACATACATACACACACACACACACACACACACACACACACACTCCTAAAAGGAGAGGGAGGGAGTCTTAGGCTTTCTATTGCTGTAGAAAGACATCATGACCATGGCAACTCTTATAAAGGAAAACATTTAACTGGGCCTGACTTATAGGTCAGACATTTCGTCCATTGTCATCATGGCAGGAAGCATGGCAGTACACAGGCAGTCATGGTGCTGGAGAGGCAGCTGAGAGTGACACCGGGCCTGGCTTGAGCTTCTGAAACCTCAAAGTCCACCCTCTGTGACACACTTCCTCCAAGAAGGGCACACCTCCTCCAAGAAGGGCACACCTCCTCCAAGAAGGGCACACCTCCTCCAAGAAGGGCACACCTCCTCCAACAAGGCCACACCTCTTCCAACAAGGCCACACCTCCAATAATGCCTCTCTATGAGTCTGTGGAGCCCGTTTTCATTCAAACCTCCACAAAGTTCCCCCACCCGCAGCAGAAGGTTTCATTTTACACTAGGTAGGAAGGGAAGCCCCTGCTTTCAAAGAAGCAAGGGTGCATGTATACTGGCTACATTTACGTTATTCTGATCACAGTACTCAACAGAAACAACTCAGGGAGAAAAGATTTATTTGTGCTTCTGATTTCAGAGCTTTCAGGTATAGGATCTACTTCTTCCACTTCGTGACCCCTTCCAGAGCCTCCCAAAACAGCGCTACCAACTGGAGAGCGCATGGGGACATTCTAGATATAAACAGTATCGGGGTGGCCCTGCAGATGTGCAGGAGAACAGTTTTCAGGGAAGATGCTGAGGCAGGGCGTTGTTTACAGCATGGCAGAACCCTGGGAGGCTGGAAGAGAGAAAGAGACCTGTAAAGTGGGTTGCCAGCAGCAGAGATGCTTGTAGGGTGGCACATGTCACCAACCATGTGAGGAATTATGTTTCTACGCTGAGCAGAGTGTCCGGTATGGACAGGGAAGTCAGAGTCTGGCCCCAGCATTAACAAGAGCTGTTGAAGAAGAGCAGCAGTGTGCAATGGAGGCAGCAGTGACAGCCATGAGGAGGTTCTTGCTGTCATTCAAGTGGGAGATTCAAGGCTGGGCTCAGGATGAGAGCACAAGAGTTGGTGGGCAGTCAGGACTCTCTGACTGGTCTTCCTTGGAAAGGAAAGGCAAAGGGACTTCCTAGCTTGGTTGGTTCTAGGACAGACTTCACATTTTTGCACTGTGTACCGGAATAGATGGAACCTTCTGTAGTCAAGGAGGAAAGACTGGAGGAGGAGTTAGGGAGGGAGGATTGCAGCTCAGTCTGCAGAGTTAACATTGCGAAGTCAGCGGTGTGCGAAGGCCAGAGTTTGCAGTCTTACCAATACATGTAGTTTAACTCAATGGCAGGGCAGAAACTTGGATGATGCCCTGGAAAGGAGACTGAAGGAGAGGAGACCGTGGCTCAGATGTGCAAGGGGGCCGTGGCTCATGCGGTTGAGGAGACCCCAAGTATGACAAAGCGAATGAGAAGAAATGTTCAGGAGGTAGAGACCACCAGGCAAGAGGATACAGTGAGGTGTCAAGGTCAGCTCAAGCCACCTTTCCAGCAATTCATAAAGAGACAATGCATCACCACACACTGGGACACAATCTCCCACGTTCCAGTCAATGGTCCACATCTCAGATCATGACAAAGACAGGCAGACTGAAGAGCCACAGAAAGAAGAGCTGGGGATTTCAAATTCTGACAAAGGGTAAAAGCAGAGACACACTGTAGGTTTGAACGTTAATTAGTAACGTAAGCTTTTGTGCACATACTTGGTTTTCTGTGTAGGTAAGACCTGAGCGGAGCATTGCTCTCCCCATGGTCAACCATTGTCTGCATCTGGTAGGGACTTGTTTTCCTCTTAAAAGCCCCAGGCAGTCCTTCTGTGCCATATCTGTTACACAGAGCAATACATTAATGGGCTAGACAGGATTATTGGCCCAAATGGCAATACCAGATGTGAGATGAAGAGGGGTTTCTGGAACCACACAGAGTATTTCTAGCCTCAAACAACTGTTCATTATAAACAGGAAGATTCACACGGGTCCTTCCACCACCAGAGATGTCAGGGTACAGAACTGAGCACGCACATTCCACTGAGGGCAGCAAACTGGAAGGAAGGAGTTCCGGGGTTTCAGTTTCTGGTCCTGGCCTCTTTAGCTGTGACTTCAGGGCTGTGATTTCCAAACTGCAGGGCCACTTTCAAGAAAGTAGCACAAGGGAGAAAGACTCCTGTTGCGTGGGTCTGTCTGCCTGGACACATGGGTCTACACTGCTGGGTGTTTGAGTCTGATGTGGGATTCCCCCCTATATGCTGTGAATATCATTGGTTAATAAAGGACTGTCTTGGGCCTGTGCAGGGAATAGAGGTAGGTGGGGGAAACTAAATGGAATTCTGGGAGAAAGGAGGCAGAGTCAGAGAGAAGCCATGTAGCCCCACCAGAGACAGGAGATGGAACCTTGCTGGTAGGCCATGAACCTCATGGTAAAATATAAAATGCTGGAAATGGGTTAATACTAGATGTAATAGCTAGCTAGCAATACACTTAAGTGATTGGCCAAGCAGTGATTTAAATAATATAGTTTCTGTGTGATTATTTCAGGAGTCTGTGCAGCTGGGAAAACAAACAAGTGGCCTCCTACCACAACAAATTGGCACGCCAATGTGGGTAACTACACCCACATAAAAACCTGGGAAAGATTAAAAAAGAATTATAGACACAAAAGAACAGAGTTAAGCATGGCTTTTGGTAGCCATGAATTTTTTTCTAGATGGGCTCACGCAAGCAAGGGCAAACTGCTTTAAGAGAGGTGCAATTAAAAAAAAAAAAAACAGATGCTGGAAGCAAGAGAGCAAGTGCAGGCTTTACAGCTGCATTTATGGTATGAGAGACCATGCCCAAATATCTTATAGTATGAGAGCCCATGCCCAAGTGGGCTGGTATCTTAAAGGCTATTTGCTGAAGGAGCAGAAGGAGCTCCCACAGCATGAGTCTACTCTCCTGGGCCACTGTCTCCAAATCTTGGGGACTGGTCCACACTGTGTCACTTTTCTGAACTTCAATATCCTCATCAATGCAGTAGAGATAGTATAGGCCTGTTCTTAAAATGTCTATGCCATATTTTCTCCATCAATGTATGTTGGTCTCAGAGAATGAATTGGGAAGTGTTCCATTTTCTAAAAGAGTTTGTGTGAATTGTGTCTTATAGATCCCATAACTATATGACCAAACTCACCAATGAAACCATCTGACCTTGGGGTCATCTTGGTGGAAGTGATGTGAATGACTGTGAACTGATTTTTTACCATTTGGATTTCCCATTCCATCTCCAGTCAACTGTCTTAAGTTATTCGGTGGCTGCTTGGTCCAAGAAGCAGAAAGCCAAGAGAAGCAGAACCGCAGATACAATCCTATTCTGAAGCTAAAAACTTGGACAGCCCCTGGAAAGTTGCTGGTGTGATCCATATTGAAAGGCTGAAAGAGCTGGCATCCGATCCACACAAGCAATAGTAACAGTGGTAGGTTTGTGCACTCAAGGGGTGGACCCAGGCACACAGGAGGGTAGACTTATGTACCCAGCAGGGTAGATTCATGCCCTTAGGAGGACAGACCCATACACCCAGGAGAACAGACCCATATACTCAGGAGGGTAGAGACATGCACCCAGGAGGCTAGACTCATGCACCTAGGAGGGTAGACCCCATGCACCTAGAAGGGTAGACCCGTTTGCCCAGGAGGGGTAGACCAATGCACCCAGGAGGGGAATGTTGATGCACACACTCTGCTTTTATCTTTATTTTCAGTTTGAAGCATGCTTTTTTTCCTCTTATGTTTATTGTTTCAACTTTAATATGCTTCTTTTCTAACTTTTTAAATTATAATTATTAACTCGCATTGATCGTATAAACCAACAGACTTCACTGTGTGCTTCTTGATTTCTAAATTTCTGAGGCTTCCTCTGCTCTTTATGTCTGGTTTCACTGGGGCACAGACCTCACTTGTTCAGATTTCTACTGTTGAAAATGCATTGTGATTTATGTTACGGCTCAACAAATGCGTGACCTTGGTAAATGTCTGTTTCTAGCTGATGGAGATGCCTATTCTTGAATATAGGGTGGTCTATAATTGTCCATTAAGTTACGAGTTTGGATTTATATCTTTACTGTTCGCTATTTTGCATACTGATAAGAAATCCATGTAATTCAGCTAAGAGCAGGGTCCATAAAAATACTTTTTTTGGAAGCATGTCAGAAAATAGCCTTCCTAGTGAACAGTCTTCAAGTGTGCTTAATGAAGCTTTTTTTCAAATGTTATCTTTCTAAAGATTTTTTCATGTGTGTGTCAGTCTGAGCATGGGCACATGTACGCCGATGCCCATCGAAACCAGAAGAAGGCATTGGATCCCCAGGCGCTAGAGTTCCAGGTGGTTGTGAGCCACTCACATGGGTGCTGGGAATCAAACTCCTGTCCTTTGGAAAGGCAGCAAGGGCTCTTAACCATGGAGCCATCTCTCCAGCTCCCACTTAGGAAAGTTTTTATGAGGTTTTTCATGACCTTGTCTGAGCCCTCCCCTAAGATCAGCTCTGTGGATCCCAGGTTCTTCCATCCTGCTATTTTCTAAAGGAGCCCACCTGAGCACCTTTGCACTTGGGAGTCCCTGTGCCTATGGCTTGTAGCTCCACCCAGTTAATCCTGTGACTGCCTCCTTCACATTTGCACGCTCTCCTTGACCTTGTTTCGGAGCGGTCTTCCCAAATCTATCTGGGAGGCTTTCTCCCCCCCCCCCCACGGATCCCTATCCACCTGGAATTGTTCCCCTTGCAAAATGTTCCATTATCAGAATTAACTATGAATTTCTCAGTTGTTGTTTGTGTGCTGGCTCTGTTCAATATGATAGCTACATCCTCTGGGTGAACGAATGCTGATGGAAAGACAGGTGGGTGGACTATCAGAATTTTGTCACTCAACATTATCTGTCCTGTTTCGCAGATATTTTGGAGTGTGAGATCTTTAAGGTGAGAGCTCTTTCTACTTTATTGCTGTGTCTCTGGCACAGCACAGTGACTGCTCAGTCAATAACTGCTGCACACACCACAGATGACCCCTCAAGCTTTCAAAATGCCCTATTTATGCCCTGTCAGCAGTCGCCTCGGTCCGTCTCTCCATTAGTTAGCATCTGGCATAGGGCCTGGTGCTCAGGGTAAGCTCAGTGTGTGTTCACGGGAAGAAAGGAAAGCAAGATAGGAAAGACCTTCATCACATCCCGATGAAAGCACTGCCTGCAAATACAATTCACCCCAAAGGCAAAGTGTGGGAAAGTGTCCTTTGTCACCTGGAGAGGTCAGAAGGACTTCATTTCACCTCCCACACTCCCATGGGAAGCACGGACATGGGTTGAGAACTTGATGCCTGAAGAGATGGCTCGTCAGCTCAGAGCACTTGCTGCTTTTACAGAGGACCCAAATCAGGTTCCCAGCAGATACATTGGGCATCTCATAACTGCCTGTAACTCCAGTTTCAAGGACTAGGTGTCCTCCTCTGGCTTCTGTAAGTAGTACCCCCCAGCCTTTCAGTCAGACATATATAAAAAAATAAATCTTAAAAATAAAGGGAGGCCATGGTGCCTTTTTCCATGGCCCTGCATTATAGAAGAGATGTCACAGCAGCTGCCCCAAAAACTAGTGATCAGGCGTGTTCATATGTACCTCTGACTAGCCAGGTGGCTGAGCTGATTCCTCAATGTTTCTTGGAAATGGGGATGTAGAAAGAAGAATGCATCACACAGACCAGAAATCTTTTTCCACTCACACTGTTTAGAACACCAAGCATTTCCTTGGAACAGTACAACTAAGCTGGCCTTTTAAACACTGGTTAACCACCAAGGGCACCAGTGAGTTCATAAGAATCCCTGGAGCCTCTTCCCTACTGGGCTGCATGCTCTTCTATGGCCAGCTCCTTCACTGTCTCCTCCAGGCCTAACCATGCACTTGGCCCATGCTGCATTCTATAAGAGGCCTGGGTAGGAAAGATGCGGACTTAGGAGTAGCACAGTTCTTACCTAGGGTAGTTAAACATAAAGGCAGCCATTTTTCCCCACCCAGGCCACCTTTGACATGCGATGTTTCTTATTCCACATAGCAAATAACCAACCAAACCATCACAGGACACCTACTGCAATTTGCCTTCCTTATAATGACAGCTTCAGTTCTGGAGAGGTGTGAACATTAGGACTGACCTAATTGGAACTATAAACTTCTGCAATGTTGGTAATAAAACTTGGTATATCCTATATGTAAAAATAAAGGCTGGCCAATGCCCAGCAGCAGAGCAGACATAAACAACAATTTTAAATTAAAATCAGGACTCAAGTGTCTATCATTCACTCATCAGATCCTAATGGCATGCTACTGCAGGATTCATTACATCAAAATCTCTGCTATTATGTTGTACAAAATGAGGCAGAGATTAATAAATTTGGAGATCAAAAAGAGGCCCATATTTCCTGCTCTCTATGACTCCCTAAAAGGAATATTTTAGTATCTAGCATGTATATTCTTGATGTATATTACATTTCAATTTAGCAACTTCTTTTAAGATTAAAGCAAAGGCAAAGTCTATTATCAAAGTCAGAACTGGAAGGACCTTCACGGACATGTGGTCCCACACTGTAGCAGACCGGCCTGCAGAGGGACTTCTGGTGCCGGCTTTTTGTGTCAGAGCCAGGTGCTAGAGGGTACTACAACACCTTGCGGAGCTTCAAAGTAAGCCAATTAGATATTGGAACCTTTGGATTTTCAGTACTCTCCTGGACATGGCAGTTAAGGAGTTTGTGATTCCAGCCTTGTCCTCCCCCTTTGTCCCTGAAGATGGTCCGAGTGGGACTGAAAATGCCATCAATTTCCATCTGCTGTGAAGGGGCTCCTGTGACATAAAGCATTCAGCCCTGTTGTGGGATAACCGTGAAGAGGTGCCTTCTGATTGATTTAATAAAGGGCTGAATGGCCAATATCTAGGCAGGAGAGGTTAAGTGGAACTTCCAAGAGGGGATAGGAACTCAGGGACTAATCTGAGGCACACCAGCTGGACATGGAAGAAGCGGGGCATAGAGTACTGAGCAGAGGTAACAAGCCACATGGCAGAATGGGAACTGGTGATCAAAAGAAAGTTCCACTATAGGACCCCAGCAGTAATGCAAACACTTTTAGTTTGTAGGTAAGGTGACATCGTTCTGGTGTCAGCAACAAATTGTAGCTCCAGACATAAGGACTCCATCCATCCATTTGTCTGTCCATCCATCCATCCATCCATCCATCCACCCATCCATCCATCCATCCATTCATCCACCCACCCATCCATCCATCCATCCATCCATTCATCCACCCATCCATCCATCCACCATCCATCCATCCATCCATCCATCCATCCATCCATCCATCCATCCATCCCATAAACAATCAATGAGTGCCAATAGTCAGTTCTACTGAGGAAACCAGTGGAGATGGCAAAGTACACAGAGAGTGAAGAAAGAGTAGCATATTAGGGGGCCATCTAGAAGGAGCATCTCATCTAGATTTGGGGGAGTTAGCTGATGCAGATGAATGAGAACGCTGGTTACCATGACAAGGAAAGACCTACCTTCATCCATCCTCTAAGACGAATACATTTCAACTCGCAATTAAAAGAAAGGGAAAACTATCTGGGGAAGCAAGTTGGCAACCCAAAAGCCCGTCACAGAAGCCACAGAAATCAGTTAGTGCATAATGGTAGTGTCTTAGTGTCAATGATTGACTTGTAGGAGGATAACACTGGGCAAGCTGAGAGAAAGGGTTATAGGAACTCCATGCATTTCTTTGATTGTCTTCTGCAAATTTAAAATTATTTAAAACAATCATTTGGAGTAGCAAATATCCAAGGTTGTTAGGGAGAATTTATCTTTCTGAATCAAAAAGAAAAAGGAAACGATATAATTCAGCACTTATATACATAATCTGGGTAAATAGTCTGTGTATCAGTTTGGATATCTGAATATAGAAGCTTCCAATCCCTTCTGCTAGCTCTATAAGACACACCCCTGAGAACCAGGGTCCCAGGCAAGCCAGTAACACTTCAGGCTAGCTCATATGCCTACAATATGAGTCCCCAGAGCTACTGTGGCAAGTTTCTACAAGTTGAGTCAAAGATATTACTTCTCAGTTCTACTCACAGTATGAACGTGGTTTGTTCCTCCTTGGGATTGAGAGGGATCATCCATGCTTTGCCTCCTCCTGACTTCTAGAGACTGTTGGCCATTCTCTTTGTTCCTTGCTTTTAGCTGCATTGCTCAAATCGCTACTTCCATCTTCCCATGGTGTCCTGTCCGCTGAGTCCATAGCCAAATACTCCTCTGATAAGGACACCAGTCACAGAATTTATACTCTTAGCGCAGCTGATGTGACCTTATTTACACCCACAAAGACCTTATCTCTAAATAAAGTCACATGCAGGGGCTGGAGAGATGGCTCAGCAATTAAGATCATTGACTGCTCTTCTAGAGAACCTGGGGTTCAATTCCCAGCATCCACATGGCAGCTCACACTTGTCTGTAGCTCCTGATCCAGAGATTCTGATATCCTCACAAGACATGCATGCAGGCAGAACACCAAAGAACATTAAATTAAAAAATAATAATAATAAGGTCACATGCGCAATTACTAGGGGTTATGACTTTAACTTCTCTTTGGGAGAGACTCAGTTCAACTTACAAAACCCCAACACATCTTGCTATCCTTCTGCCCTTACACACTATTCCCCAGTCTCTGAGAGAGCTAGCACAGGTTTCCCAACTCCCCATATTCTTACACTTCTGAGCCTGCCCGGCACTGGGCCTTCACACAATGATGTTCCTCCTTGCCTCTTTTGCCTTGGGAAATCTTCAATATCCTTCAAAGCTCAGGGAAATTTCTTCCTTGTGAGTCTTTTCTCCTTCCTACCCTGGAATTGTTTTGCAGAGCTGTGACCTGACCTTACAAAGTATAAAGGTTTGACTAGGAATGGCCCCCATAGACACGCGTGTTTGAGTGTTTGGCCCATAGGGAGCGGCACTATTAGGAGGTGTGGCCTTGTTGGAGGAAGTGTGTCACTGTGAAGGTTGATTTTGAGCTTTCTATGCTCAAGCCAGGCCTAGCGGGCAGTCTCCTTCTGCTGTCTGCAGATCAAGATAGAGAACTCTCAGCTCCTTCTCTTGCAGCATGTCTGCCTGCACGCTGCCCTGAGTCTCGCCATGACAATAGGGGACTAAGCCTCTGAAATTGTAAGTGAGTCCCAATTAAATGTTTATAAGAGTTGCTGTTATCATGGTGTCTCTTCAGAGCAATAGAAGCCCTAACCAAGACAGGAAGAAACTCTTATTTTGCTCGTTCATTTAGAGGGTCCATCAGGACATGGATGGCATGGAAAAGCAGAACAGCTCACATCATGGCATCCAGGAAGCAATAGGAAAATATCAAGTAAAATATAGCTCCAAGGCCATATCCCCAGGCAGCACATCCCTCCAACCACATCTGCCTTTTACCACCCCCCAAGTGTCATCATGCCATGGATGGGTTAAGAGATGAACCCACTCACTAGAGCCCCCAAACCTCCAATCTGTGGTCATGAAACACCATCGTAGAGGCATACAGAAGTGCCTCGCTGTCGCGTATCATAGGTGTCACCGGACATGGGCAAGTTGGTCGCCACAGCCATACCATCTCTCAGAATCGATTTCTGGGTTTGCTATGCCCCTCAAGCCCGTCTGTCTGCATCAAGAATGGCACTTGACAAAACAGAGCATAGCCACAGCTGTTGTTTCTGCCCTTCACACTGGACTGCAAGCTCTCTGAGGACCAGGACCAGACATTCTAACTTTTATGTCCTCCAGGGCAGGTATACAATGGTGCCCTGCATTCAGAGCAGCATGGGATAGGAGGTAACCCCACTACATTGTGTTTGAACAGCACAGCTGGGCCACAGTAAATTGTGACATTCCCTTTAGCTCAAGTCAGCACTTTCCATGGGGTCAAACGTAGGCTGCTAGTGAATTTCCAACTTGATTTCCTCTGCTCTGCTCTCCCTGGGAGGTCCCTGTGTTGGACACAGTCTGGCTAGGCCTGGCGAAAGCTGACAGCTCTGGCTTCTCACTCCCTCAGACGATCTGATGGACGCTGCAAATAGCAACTTCTGCCTGGAGGGATCCAGCACCACAATGTAGCATTCAGTGGCTGCTGCCCGGTGTGTGTGTGTGTGTGTTGGCGACTCACGGTGCAAGGCCAGCAAAGCTCTATAAAAAGCCTTGTGGAAAAGTCGAATTTCTTTCTTTTCTCACAAGCAGTGTCGTCTACCTCTTAGACTAAATCCTGCCTTCCTTCCATCTGGGGATCTTACTCCTCTCATGCTCTGAATGGCACACACAGCCAAGCCAAGGACAGAAGGAAAGACAAAGGTGGGAACAGAACACAGGGCAACATGGACTTCTTCCAAAAGAGAGAGTCTAGACCCATCTTTCTTCCCAGAGGTGGGGAAACTGAGGCCTGGGGTGGATGGGGTATACCTGAGACCATGAAGGAAGCTGGCACAACACACAGAGGGAACCTAGATCCTTAATTCCATAAAGGGCTCTTCTCCTTTACTGCACCATCTCATCTCAGCCTGGCCCTTCCGGGAACAAAGAAAGTTCAGGCTTAATTAATGTTTGGTCCAGAAATAGACTCTAAAGAAGGTTTGCCTAAACCCCTCCCCTGGCCCTGTCCATTTGAAAGAGCATTGACTCATCAAAGAGGTACTGTCCTGTAAGGGTGCCGCCTGCACAGGACAGAAAAGGGACACTGTTTGCTGTCCAGAGATCACATTTCAGGGGTTATTAGAGGCAAAAATAGATTTGGATATTGACCACAAATTCAAAATGAACAAACTCAATTTGATTTAGCCTTTCATTGAAAATAAAAAAAATGGGTTTATACTTTGCCATCTATAAGTCCCACAGGCTCTTTTGAATCAGTGCCTTACTATAAAGAAGAGGCACTGGAGAGATGGCTCACTGGTGAAGAGCAGAAACTCTCCTGCAGGACTTGAGTTTGGTTCCCAATAGTCATGTCAGGTGACTCACAGACCCTGAAACTCCAGCCTCTAGGGGTCTGATCTCCTCTTCTGGTCTCTGTTTACACCACAGACATGTGGCACACACACAGACAAGCCTACTGTCTTAGTCAGTGTTCTATTGCTGTGAAGAGATGCCATGACCACAACCACTCTTATAAAAGAAAGTATTTCATTGGGGTTTGCTTACAGTTTCAGAGGTTTAGTCCATTTTCACCATGATGGGGAGCATGGCGGCATGCAGGCAGACATGGTGCCGGAGAAGGAGCTGAGAGTTCTGCATCTGGATCCATAGGTAGTCGGAGGAGAGCCACTGGGTCTGGCACAGGCTTTTGGAATCTCAACCAACGTTCATGCCACTGAAACACTTCCTCCCACAAGGCCACACCTCCTGATCCTTTCAAATAGTGCCACTCCTTAAGCATTCAAATATACGAGCCTACGGGGGCCTCTCCTTTTCGGACCACCACATTCACAGATATACATATATGTTGGAAAATTAAAGGAAAGCCTTAAAAAATGAGAGGTGGAAGTTTCCATGGAATCCCATTATAACTCAATGTGCTTGTAGCACTTAGAGGCTGAGGCAGGAGGGTTACTACAAATTCAAGTCATCCTGGACTATAGAACAAAATGTTGACTCAAAACAAACAAAAGTGGGGCTGGAGAGATGGCTCAGCCATTAAGAGCACTGGCTGCTCTTCCAGAGGTCCTGAGTTCAATTCCCAGCAACCATATGGTGGCTCACAATCATCCATAATGAGATCTGGTGCCACCTTCTGGCCTGCAGGCAGACATACAGTCAGAACGCTATATACATAATAAGTAAATAAATCTTTTAAAAAAGAAAGAAGGATAAAAAGAAGAAAAAAACAGCAACAACAAACCAAAACAAAGTCCAAAACTCAAGTGTGATGGAGACATGGAACTGCATTGAGATCAGGATGCCACTCCATGGGTTTAGAAGCATTGAGTTGGACTTTGGCATCTGTTATATTTCTTTCTGGTCATGCCTCTAAACAACTGGTTTCTCTCTCCTAGATTTTAGTTTTCTCTTTCAATTCTAGGACCTGGGAGTCCATCTCCAAGTTTCAAATGCTCCATCCAAAGGTAGCTGAAAAAAATACTGGCTTAGAGAATCCTCACACAGCTGATACAGCTCAAAGGGTCACTAAACGAGGGAAGGGATGGAAAAGTGACTGTCCAATTTCTCTTTATTAAGATGTCTTGGCCTTGGAAGAATTGCAGACAGAGATCTGACCATCTCCTGGAGAAAGGTTCCTCTAATGTCCTTTCATGTACAAACAGAAGATGAAGGACCCAATCTGGTGAAGACATTTGTATCCACAAAGAACCCTAGCCACACTTCCTGTAAAGTAGCAATTTGCATATCTCAGAAGGTTCAGGGAGTTTCATTTGTTGATGTTGGTGAAAGGGCTGGAGCATGATATGGAGGTGGAATCTTGATGGACAGAACAAAAGACTCCGTGGATCTTGCCATATTTGTATTATTGTAATAAAAGACCATGGAATTGAATGCCTGGCATGATTTGGTTTAACATACACTCTGCTACTTTTTTGTCAGAGAACCCTAGAGAATTTCTGGGTCATTTAACCTCTGTTGTAGAATATTAGTTTAACTATGCAAAGATGTGTTACATTTGTTTTTGCTGCATAATATTACTTTAACTGTGTAAATGTGAGCTGTTGACTGAGGTTTTCTGTCCTGCCTGGTCCCTCAGCCTTTCAGTCCTAAAGAAACACACAGAGGCCTACATTAATTATAAATTGATTGGCCTATTAGCTCAGGCTTCTTATTAACTCTTATAACATATATTAGCCCATAATTCTTGTCTGTATTAGCCGTGTGGCTTTGTACCTTTTTCAGTGAGGCGTTCTCATCTTGGGTGACAACTCCAGATGGCGCCTTTCCTCTTCCCAGAATTCTCCTGTTCTCATTGTCCCGCCTCTACTTCCTACCTGGTTGCCCCACCTATACTTCCTGCCTGGCCACTGGCCAATCAGCGTTTTAGTAAACAAGTCCAAGAAACAAATCTTTACAGGGTAAAACCATTGTCCCACAGCAGTGTGTTACTTTTGTTTATGCTGCAACTGTTTAATTATATAAAGATGTGTTACACCTGTTTCACCTTGCCTGCCTATGACCCCTGGTTGGTCTAATAAAGAGCTGAACGGCCAATAGCTAGGCAGAGAGAGGGGTAGGTGGAGCTGACAGGCAGAGAGAATAAATAGGAGAGATTTAGAAAGAGGAGAAGAATGAGAGAAGAGACGAAATCCCCAGGAGTGGAAGCTAAGAAACTGCCAGCCAGGCAGCTGGCCATGGAAACAGCAAGAAAGTAAGAAAAGATCAAAAGTTCTGAGGCAAAGGGTAGGTAAAAAGAAACATGTTAATTTAAAAGAGCTAGCCAGAAACATGCCTAAGCTAGGCCGAGCATTCAAAACTAATAAGTCTCTGTGTCATCATTTGGGAGCTGGTTGGTGGCCCGAAAGAAAAAGCCTGGTACAGACCTCTCCCCGTTTCCTTGTCTTCACAGTGAGAGTAGGAGCAGCGACCCCAGGCAGCGACTGTGAGGATTCGGTGGGTGACTGTGTGACCTGGAGTGCAGGCTGGGGCTGGCCTTAGTGGCCTCTGTCTTTAGAAACAGAACTCTTCAAACACTGTGTGGATTTGGTGGGTGACTGTGTGACCTGGAATACAGGCTGGGGCTGGCTTTAGTGACCTCTGTTTTCTGTTTTGTTGTTTTGAGACAGGATTTCTGATATTTACCGTGCATGAGAACAGACCACAAGATATACAATGAAACCCACTTTAAGAGTTTTATTAATAAAGAGTGGGGGAAGGGAAAGGATCAGGGAGAGCTAGCTTGGGGCCTCTGGCTAGGTCACCCATCCAGTCCTCAGTACACTCAAAGGGGTAGGCCTCTTTCTGGTAGCCTCAGATAAGCTTGTCTTTCACATCTCTACAGGCAAGTGGATTCGAAAAATGCAAGCCACGGTTTGTGAGACTTGGTGTAGCCCAGGGTTGTGGAGGGACCACAGTGCTCTGGTGTGGAGACCGCTCTTCTGCAGATCAACTTGGTTCTCTGAATCCTGGGAGTGAGGTATTGATGAGCTTGAGTTTGACTGCAATCCAAGATTTTGTCTTCTGACTTGAAACATGGCCAGAAGAAATCTATGTTGAAATCAAGAACTAAGGCCTACTCTCCCGCTGCTGCAAATTGCCTCCTGCCGTGCGTGCAGGCATGCGGTGGAGAGGTGGGGGTGGCAGGATGTGTGTATGGGGCAGAGGTGTGAAGGCAGAGGGAGGTTGGTATTATGGAAAGACAGAAACATCTGGCTGACTCAGTTCAACATTCATTGACATCATCTACTTTGTTCTTACTCAGGTGCTAGACAGAAGCAGAGCAGGGGGAGAGGCAATGGGAGGCTGAGTGGGGGGTTGCTTCGAGAAATGAAGTCTTTGCAGGAAGAGAGGGTTGGAGGCAGCCACACCATCCAGCGAAAAGCAAACAAGTTGAAAGGAGGGTTTTCCTCTGGCCTCACATTTCTAGCACATTCCTTCCTCTTCCTGGCAAGACTTCATTTGCAACACAGCACAGCCTGCAAGGGAAAACAGAGCCAGAGGCCTCTTGAGATCCGCCTCTCAGGACACTGGGACAATTTGTGCCTCTACTCATTCAGTCAACCGGGGGGCTTCTGAAGCCCTGGTCTTATCTGATGCTTGCTTGGCTTGTCCTTGGCTCTCACGGTTCTCTGGCAGGCAGCTGGACTCTCGCTGGAGGCTGAAGAATGAAGCAGGAACCAATGAAAAGGACGTACAGATGAAGACAGCATGCATTGCTGCAGACAGGCTCTAGGGGGCAAAGCTCAAGAGTTCTCAGTCATACAGTTAGGAACCTGTTTGAGCAGCTTCTGGCTGACGCTTCGGAGGTTTGCAAAACACTCCCACTCCGTGAAACAGTCTAGTCTGCATGGCTGACAGGCGCGCTTGCATTCTAGAGAGCTTACCTCGCTGCTGTCCAAATGATCGCAATCATGAAAACATTTGCTTACGGGGTGGCCTCAGAGAGTGCATGGAGGTCAAGAAAGTCTACCGCTGGCTTCTTTCTGACGCTCACAGTCCAGGACTCAGGATCTAGTGTGCTCACAGGGCTGACTCGCTCACAGCCCACTTGACCCTCTCACAGTCTTTTCAAGCACTCCTGTTTCACCACCTCCTGGTCTTGGCTCCCTCATGAGCATCCCCTGTCTGTGTGTGTTCGGCCACCAGCCAGTCATAAGAGTTCTCACCAAACGAGGCTCCTCCTAATCCCTTCACTTGAGATAACTCTTCATAGTGCTCAGGGAGGATAGTGATTGCAGCTCTTCAAAACTGCTCCCCAGGAAACAAACTCGTGTTTTTTTCCTTTTCCTCTCCGGTGGTGGTCGCGTTGGCGGCTTTCCCTTCCTCTCGGGGCCACCCGGGAGTGCAGGTGTCTAATTAAACCTGGATATCTTTTAGTCTGGTCTGATTTGGCTTGATTGGGATTATTTGGTGTCGGCGTAGTGACATGGTTAGGAAATATTCCTAACAGACAGGGCAGCAAGGCCAGCATACTCTGCTGAGATTGGTGTCAGCTTGATCAGAAACTCCTGTAAGCCAGTGGGATCTGGTATCATGTGCGACAGTTGACTTGCTATGGGGAAGGGGACCTAGGACCTTTATTTCTTTGTGTTGATGCTGAGATGAAAGACAAAAAGGCAATTTCAACTCAGGAGTCTGCTCTCTGTGAAGGGAACCTGCAAACCAGGGAAGGCAAGCTCTTTAAGACTCTTTAAGAACATCCATGATGGCCCTTCCCTGGCCCTGACCCTGGCCCACACTTGCTCCTTGATCTGACAGCTGTCAGTTGATTCCCTCCCAGTCAAGGCTGTGCAGGGTTTGCACAGCACAAGGACTCCAAGACCTGAGGACAAGTAGGTGTGGAACCCGGAGTGCCCTCTACTTTCTGAGTGGTGTCCTTAGCTTTGGGACACTCATCCAGCAGACATGGCTACAGTACCTGTAGCAAACGTTCCAAGTTCTCAATCTATTATTTCGAAGTTCTGAAAGGAGCTTGAAACAATTGCTAAAATGTGTTCTTTCTCCCATCTTTACAAAGACATATCGTAGTGATCTGAAAACCAAGTTCTAATTTAAAATTCTCAAATTCCTGGTATTTTGCCCACCCCACCCCCGGACTTGGCAGTACAAGAGACGTATGTCTCTGGCCTATACCTCCCCCTTCAATATCTGTGTCTGCAAGGAGCCTCATGTCACCCCCCCCCACAAAGACACATCTGGACATATTATCCAAAGTCCAATTATTTTCCAAATCCCTTGATCAGAGCTATCCATTTGCCTATTTGCCCACCCCCTAACCTAGTACACCCCACAATCATGAAGACAGACCTGAGGAAAGGCCTGGGCATGCCCTGGAAGTCACACATCTGTGTTTCATCAAGGAATTCAGGAGCCCTCTGAACACAGAGGAAGGTCCAGAATACAAACCATAGGACTTGTTGGTTCCTTCTGACTCATGGAGACAGACACGGTTCTGTAAAGGGTGGGACTCTTCCTACCCAGCCATAAGGGCGGGACTACTGCACGGGCACGGGTCTTAGGGGTTGAGCTCCACTGAGTAGTTGGGGATCAGCAAATGTGGGTCTTTTGAAGCCTACCCTTCCTTGTCTACCCAAGGCCAGATGATGACATTCAGAGGGTTCATGACCATTCCCCTGCCGGCTCTTGGTTGGCGGGCACCTTGTCTCGTCACTACTGATAGCAACTCGCACTGTCCTTCAAAGCCTGCTATTAGCAAGGCACCTTTATCATTTGTTTATTTTATCATTGTATTACAGTCAGTGTTAAGTGACATTGGACTTGGGCTTGGTCACAACTCCCCAGACCACACAGTTCCCACCTATAAAATAAGAGCATGTGTAGAGATTGGAGGAAGCCCTGAGTGACTGAAGTCTTGAGCGAATGTGTGTTGTTGACACAGGCACAGTCATGTCGAGGACTGCACAGCCTCAGACTCAGAGGGACTGCAAAGCCTTCCTCAGGGAGCCAAGAGTGAGCATTGACAGTATATGCAGAAAATGTCTATCATAGTCCCCCCACCCTTCCAGATACTCATGACTTGATGGCTGCTCCCCTGCAGAGGTTGTCCTACTAAGATTAGCTAGACCCGCCTCCCTGAGGCAACTGTACATTGTAAACACTACCTTCTTTTTTAGCCATATGCAGTAACCATGCTTGTAACAGGAGGGTGTTACACATGCTTCTCTGTTCAGCTCTGTACAACAACCCCACTGGGCTGCTGAGGGCCTTTGATTCCTCCAACAGAGAGCCCAGACCACCGGAACTCTGCTTTCTGTCACTGTGCCCATCTCTCAGTCTGTTCTTCATTCTCTTGTCACCCCAGTCAGGTCTGTTTCTGAAGCTGTGCTGGGTGTGGCGAGCATGAGCCGAATTGTTTCCAGAGTTAAGGAAGCCAGTGATGTGTGGCTCCCAAGAGTCTTGCTTTTCCTTATCGGCCACAGGTTCCCAACCATGAACGTTAAAATTACCTAAGAATTTTTAAAAAGCACCAGCACCTTGGCCCTCCTTGAAGAGACTCCACTCAGTTCTGGGTACTACAGGTACTCTGTGATTGTCATACACAGTCAGGGCTGGGAACCACTGTTGGAAAGCCCCCTCCTCCTATGGTTCATAGTGGAGCAGGACAGATGCTCGACTTAGACACACAACAGCTGTAGGCCAGGCTAGACACCCAGGTCCCCAGTGGAGGGTGGGGGCGGAGGGGGGTCCTCTGCCTACTCTCCAGGAAGACAGGAATAAACAGAGTCAATTTCCTGGCCTCCCAGCCCCTCACCTCCCCATCCAATTTCCCATGCTCCAGCTGAAGGCCCAAGGGGGAGGAGGTGGGGCAGGCAGCTGTGTAATCTAGGTGGATTTTCTCAGGGGTGGGGGAGGCTGATTTTGGCTCCAGTCTTCCTCTTTCCTCACAGCTGGAGCTGGAACAGCATGAGCAAGTGGGGCTGGGAGCCCAGCTGTTGGCAGTTGTTCCCATGTTATCTCTCTCATGACAGCTGCAAATCTGCGGTGGGGTGTGTGTGTCCATCCAAGTGTGAGAGTGTATCCCAGCCCCTACTCCCAAAAAAAGATGAGAAGGTAGAAGACAGAGAACATGAGGTTCCCTTTCCGAACCTCCACTTCCTCTAGTCCATGTGACAGCTCTTCCTTGGAAAGAGCACCCCGTATTATTCGCCCTCATTGAGATTCCAGGTTGGAAGCAGCTTCAACAGTTACAATAGCTCCCCTCGGCTTAGTGCATACTGTGTAGTCAGATGGTCTCCTAAGGCTGGAGGTTGTATTTAACTCTCAGAACAGCTCCAGGACAGCGGCACTATCGGCGTTCCCTTGTTGCATGTGAGGACACCGGGAACAGAGTCAACATTTAATAACGTGAGATTACATAGCTAGAAAGATTCTGATGCAGGCGGTCCTCAGCTCTGCCCCAGTTCTGTTCTGCCTCCTGGCAGTGATTAATAAAGAACCACATCAGATGAGTGAGGTCTCCTTTGGCTCTGATACTCCAACAGTGCTGCTGCTGCTGAAATTTGTCGTCTATGTCAGAACTCTTCTTGGATAGCATTGACTGAACTTCTGAGACGCTGAGGGAGAAGCATCTCTCTTTGTCCCCCAGGGAGTTGTTTCTGAAGCACCGGAGGAACATTACCTGACCTGAGAATTATCCAGGGCAGCACTGTGGGACTGAGCTCTAGGGATAACAGCACTATGTAAGACGATAAAACAGAGCCTCTGATGGTTTGGCAAAATTTGAGGGACTGTCTTGCCCAAGTTTGCTCATTGGAAGCTTATGTGCACTGGGCAGTTTGCCCAGGAGTTTGCTAGATTGTGTTGGATGTCCACATGCCGCTGGGCTCAGGGATGACTCACGGCAGCACTTCCAAGATGGCAGGTAGGAACCTGAGTGCAGCTTGTCACCCAGGCCTTTGAAGCTTTCTGACGCTGGGTGTTTTCTGCTATGCTTATAGCCTAGGGCATATATGGGTGCTGGGATGGGGTCCTCTACTGAGAGGGGGGTGATAATGAGCAGCCGCGGGCTTCACCTCAGCTGTCTGTGTACTAAGGAAGGAGGCATCAGTCAAGTGAAATCCCAGACCTCCCCAACCTCATTTTACACTGAAATAGCCTTTTACATTTTCTTTAATCAGGCTTGAGTCCGCCTGCTTAATCCCCAGCGGTGTGGACAAACCCTCTGCTCTTCCCTCAGCAGGCTCTGCACTCCCGCTCATCCGCACACTGACACAGGATTTCTTTCTGGAGGTAAAGTTAAACCCTGCTTTGTGGAATGGACTTCTCCTGATGTAGCAAAGTTTGCTGGTCACGAGATGTCCACTGAAGTAGAGACTCTAGCTCACCTGTCTGTCATAGGCCCAGGACTTTCCACTTTTAACCAGCTTCCTGGTGATGCCAATGCTGCTGGTTCCCAGGTCACACTTGGAGGTGCACAAGTGTCAGGTGCCTGTGCGACGCAGCTGATTGACCTGAAGCATTAAAACACAGTGTGGTTCTGGGCTGCATGTGCGCTCTGAGCATGCCCAGTGGCCCTGGGAGGAGACTTCAGCAGCCATAGCTGGTTTCTCATTCTTGGGAGCCGACCCCCAGCCCCAGTGCACCCCAAGCTACAACTCTCCTCCCACATCTGCTCAAGTGCATCTTGCCCTGAATCCCTGAGCCATGTCTGCTGGGAAGTCTGGGCAGTTTGAAGAAGCCTCCTCCTCTTTCTGATATATAACAACCTAGTCCCTCCCTCACCACACCTGCCATCATCTGTGTTTGGAGAACCCCAGCATGTGCTGCCATTCAGACACACACACCATTGAGGGGTTGTCCCCTCCGATGCCACATGGTTTAAGTCTTTCCTGGGTGGCTCCCTGTTTGGGCCTGAGGGCTGGGTTTGACCTCCAAGAGAGGAGGTGAATTTTAGAGAAAGGAATGTGTATTAGGAAGCTGTCCTGCTTAGGGAGAACTAAGGTCGTTTATGAACTTTTCACAGTGAATCTGATTTCCTTATAGGTCATGGTGGACTGTAGGTGGAAGCTGCTTATTCATTTCCCAGCTTCCCAGACCCAAAATAATCATACACTGAATCTATATTAATTGCAACACTGCTTGGTTAATGACCCTAGTGTACTCCTAGCTAGCTCTTACATCTTAAATTAACCCATTTCTATTATTTTATATTTTGCCACGAGGCTCATGGTTTACCAGCAAGTTTCCAGCACGTCTGTCTCCTGTGGCGGCTGCATAGCATCTCTCTGACTCTGTCAACTCTCTCTATATATATATCTCTTCTAGCCTGGCTATATTCTGTTAAGCCATTGGCCAAAAGCAGGTTCTTTATTAACCAATGGTAATAAAACATATATATAGCATACAGAGGGGAATTCCACATCAGCAGACCATACAAAAATTATCCCTTTTGATTTCTCAACCCACTGGCGTTATCACAAGTTTTGACCTAACATTGAGGTCCACACAGAGGCCAACATCAGTGTGCTCACAGGCACTTCCAGGTGTGTGGTGGTTTGAATGGGAATGGCTCCCATGGGCTCAGATATTTGAATGCTTGATCACAAAGGCCTGCAGATCAAGACATAGCTCTCAACTACTGCTCTGGTACTATGTGTGCTGCCATGTTTCCTGCTACCTTGTTTCCCACCATGATGATAATGGACTAAACTTCTGAAACTGTAAGCAAACACTCAAACAAAATGCTTCCCTTTACAAGAGTTTCCTTGGTCATGGTGTCGCTTCACAACAATAGAATAAGGACTCTAAGATAGAATTTGGTACCAGGAGTGGGATCTTTCTCTGAGCTCACCATTCCCTTCATTTCAATAAGCTTTGTATCGCCTTGAGTACTAGACTTAGCTCCATTACAGTTCCTGGTGTTCCTTTTCTCCTCAAACTGTATGTTTTGCTTTTCTGTTTGCCACACTTGTTCCTTTTTATTATAGGACTGTGTGATTACTAATGACCACATGGCACAGTCATGACTAGGCTGTCTTGAAATCTCCTCTGTTAACACCATCAATCCAAAACTCTTCAATTTAGCCTCAAACAGGTGTAGGACAAGGGTGTAGGAGGAAGGCTGCTTGTTCATTCTCAGCTGCTGAGCCCCAAAATAATCACACAGAAACCATATTATTTAAATCACTCCTTGGTCCATTAGCTCTAGCCTCTTATTTGCTAACTCTTACATCTTAATTTAACCCATCTCCATTAATCTGTGCATCACCATGAGGTCGTAGCCTACCGGCAAAGTTTTAGAGCATCTGTCTCCAGCAGCGGCTCCATGGCTTCTCTCTGACTCCACCAGTCTTTCTCCCAGCATTCAGTTTGGTTTTTCCTGTCTAGCTCTGTTCCTCTATAGCTCTGCTATCGGCCCAAAGCAGTTTCTTTATTAACCAGCATACAAAGGGAAATCCTACATCACAAGGGTACCACATTCAGTACATCACAAGAATGGTCTCTGGGCCATATACTAGTATTCCTCTCCTCTGAAACGTTTTGAGCCAGGCCATCATAATTTACATTGCTCTCATCACTGCTGTCTTCTAGGACCTTACTAGTATGGCCCATTAAGCCCTGCTTAAGGCATTCGACTGCTTTCCTAATCCAAAGTCCCAAT
Source organism: Ondatra zibethicus (assembly GCA_004026605.1). Lineage (NCBI taxonomy): Eukaryota > Metazoa > Chordata > Mammalia > Rodentia > Cricetidae > Ondatra > Ondatra zibethicus. The sequence goes on along the minus strand of PVIU01012327.1, from coordinate 3,718 downwards.
GTCTACATTCCACCGACAAGCACCATGATCAGGCCTGTCTCAGCAATGCCCTGCTCTCTGGCACCAATTCCAAAGCTAAGGAAAGCCATTGAGATCAGGCATATGTCAAGCATGGAAGCCCAGAGAATTCATTGCATAAAGATAGGAAAGTAAAACCTCAATTTGCTGTAGACCTCAAGACATTAGGGATGCCAGAGCAGTGGGATATCTGTCAAGGAAAGCTGTAGACCAGGTATGGAACCAGAAGGAAATAAAGGCAAAGCATGCTAAAATAAACCAGTCAAAGAAGACACCATGATCCTGTTTGCATGAACTTTGTAAAGAACTGCAAAGTTTTAATGACAAAGCACCTAGGGCTGGGGTGGGGGCTGGGGCTAGAGGGGAAGGTGCAAGAGGTTGCAGGGATATAGTGATGCAATGAGATAAAAGATCAGTGTGGCCCCAACAGTGGAAACTCACTGAATCTCATTGAACCATACACATGAAATAAATGAGTTAATGTATAATTAATATCACAATGGATTTGTTTTCTAAAACTCTTCAGCATAGGCCAGGGATGGTGGCTCACATCTTTAATCCCAGCACTCAGGAGGCAGAGCAGGAGGTTCTTTGTGTCACTGATGCCAGCCTTGTCTATGGAATGAGCTTCAGAGCAGCTAAGGCTACATAGCGAGGCCCTGTCTCAAAAACAAAAAGCAAATAAAGAAAAGAAACCTTCCATATATAAAATTTACTAAGGAGAAAAAGAAGAGAAAGGAGGAGGGAGGAAGAGAGGGAAGGATGGATGGAGGGAATGGAGACAAGGAGGGAAGGAAGCTCACTCGAGACTCTTGTGCATTTGTTTTCTCCCTGCACCTTCTCTGTGGGTTCTTATGTCCTCCATGGACCACCGTCTACTGCCAACTCAGCAGCAAGGCCCAGGCTGGTCCTGACCAGAGCCCTTTTCTAAACTGTCATACCCACTCTTTCCTTATTGGGCACTTGTAGGCAAGTGACTCTTCCAGACATGCCCCTTGCCTGTCCTTTCTCCTGTGCGTTCTATCCCCCACCAGAAATCTACCCACTTGGCACCTCCTGGTGCCTATAATGACAGCCAACATATCCCCATGTACACATTTTACTTATGTTCTACTCATCCTGGATTTCTCTCATATTCTTTGTCATTTAAACAGTTTGTTAGCTCCTGACACCCCAGACTCAGAGAATAGATTAAGGCCTAAAGTCTTTGATTAATGTTATTAGTTGAAACTTCAGGGTGGGAGTGTGGTTCAGCAGTTAAGGGTGCTTACTGTTCTTTTAGAACACCTCTGAATGTAAGGCAGTCCCAGCTAAGTGCTTTCTTTTACAAGAGTGACGGTTGTCATGGTGTCTCTTCACAGCTATAGAACACTGACTGAAACACAAGCCATGGGAAGCAAGCCAGTAAGCAGCACCCCTCCGTGGCGTCCGCATCAGCTTCTGGCTCCAGGTTCCTCCTCTGCTGGAGCATCCGTCCTAACTTCATTTGATGAAGAACTGTGATGTGGAACCATAAGCCGAACAAAACCTTTCCTTCCCAACTTGCTTTGGTCATGGTTTTTATCACAGCAATAGGAACCCTAACTGAGATAAGTGAAAATTTAGTTTGATCATGGTATCTCAAGTGTGACCTCTGGGAAATGATTAGATTAAGTTCTTAGGTAGGGCATCCTGGTTGAATCCTAGTGGCTTGACATGAAGAGGGATATGACATGATAGAGATAGATACAGATACAGATGTGTGCTTCAGACTCCTGCTGTGTGATACACTGTGTACCTCGGGACTCTGCCAGCACGAACGCCAAGGACCAGAGGCAAAAGTAATAGGGCCCACTTGATATTAATGTAGCCTGGGGTTCCTTCCCTGCCCTGTGCCAAGCTGTTTCAACTTCCAGCCTCTAAACATATATGCTAAAGAAACCTTTTCTCATAAAGTGACTTGCCACAGGCGCTTTGTTATAGTAATGAAACCTGACTAGTAACACATCTTTCATCTGTCCTGGTATAATCATGATCCATGTAAATGTTCAAGTTAGAATGGGAGAATCACATATAAATCAACTACCTGAACCTGTTTGTCTTTTTACATAAAGTTTACATTTAAAAAATGTTGAGATTTTGTCACTCAGCTTGACAGATTTTAAGAATTTTATAGACTTGTATTACCATCACTGAAAATGAAGTATGGACATATCTAACTTTAGAGAAATTTCCCCCAACCTCTCAGCAGTCAAAACACTTTCTGCCCCTCTCACTCACTCATACCCAACGTCTCATATCAAATATTATGCACTAGTTTTTTTTTCTGTATATGGGTTTAGTTAATGGAACCCTATCATTTTTACGATTTTGAGCCTATTACCATGTGCATAGGGTGTTCCCTTTTACTTTATAGTAGTGTTCTACTGTGTGGTTATTTATCCAGGCCTTTGCCTGCAGAGAATCACATTGTTTCCAGTTAGCTCTTTGAATAAGGCTGCTATAAACATTCTTTATACTTTTATTGGGAACATGCTTTTCTTGTATAAATCTTTAGTATCCTATTTTCTTGTGTAAATACATAAAGGTGGGACCATTTAATCTTAGGGTAGGTGCATACTTAACTCCACCAGAAACTGTCCAAGAGTTCTCCAAAATGCTTCTAGCATGGTGGTTCTCAAGAAGAGAGATGCAACATGAGAGAGATACATACAGATACAGATGTGTGCTTCAGACTCCTGCTGTGTGACACACTGTGTACCTCGGGACTCTGCCAGCACGAACGCCAAGGACCAGAGGCAAAAGCAAAAGGGCCCACTTGATATTAATGTGGCCTGGGGGTTCCTTCCCCACCCCTTCCTAATGCTTCAACCCTTTAATACAGTTCCTTGTAAGCCCCAACCATAAAGCTATTTTCGTTGCTGCTTCATAACTGTAATTTTGCTACTGTTATGAATCATAATATAAATATCTGTGTTTTCTAATGACTTCAGGTGACCCCCGTGAAAGGGGAAAGGGTCATTTGATCACCAAAGGGGTCTCGAACCACAGGTTGAGAACTATCATTTTCCAAAACCTCTCTGGCAGGCAGTGATTGGGCTGTGGTTTCTCCAGTCCCCACCACCACTTTGGCATGGTCAGCCACTGTGATGCTGACCATTCTTGGAGTGTGGGGTAATTGCTGCAATTTTACTTTGAGTTTCCATGACAATGAATGTTGATGTTTTATTTCCTCCTGGGCTTATCTATAAAGTGCCTATTCCAGTCTTTGGTCCATGTTCTCCTGCATCATTGACTCTGAAGTTTCTGTTTGTTGGACAGTGTTGTCAGTTCTAAAGCGTGGAGAAAACGTTTCCCCTTAGCCCCCTGGTTTGCATCCTATTACACTTATGCTAGCTCAGGTGTCCTGTGCCTCAGCAAAGCTGTACCCAGAGGATTCTGACTACTCTCTTTGACACTAGCCCCTTTGTATATTTTATCTTTGAGACAGGTAAAACCATCTCTATAAGCCAACCCATGTCACTCCTCTGTTTCCCATGACCTCAAGGAGCCCATTAGCATCTCAGATAATGGTAGGTCCTGGCATCCAGAGTGATGCTTCATCTCCTTTCTCCACACGCCAGGTACCCTCATCTGCAGACCACTAGAGCGGAGCCCTTGCTGTCAAACTGCCTGTCCCTTCTCACTGCCCGTTCTTGGCTGAACTCTCACACCACCTGCA
>PVIU01012326.1:0-60659 GCA_004026605.1 Ondatra zibethicus | reverse complement strand
TAGTGTGGGACTATTTTATAATCATCAGCAACATCTCGTGCCCAACGTACCCCCCATAGCTTTCCCTGCCACTTTCTCTGCCGCACAATGATTTGCACACCTGCCTACTAATCTGGTAGCACAGCCTTTCCCGTTTGTGTTCGCGACTCGCCAGCTCTGGGTTCCCTGATATTCTGGCCACCAAAATCCCTCTCTGTGTATGAAATCAGTTCAATTGCTCAAAATTTGTTAAGCACTTTTGTCAGAATTTAAGCCATTGCCAGCACAGGACAGAGTGGCAACCATTGTGGAACTCTTGGGGTAATGCTTGAGCTAATAATTTATTTAAAGAAAACCTTAGAGGGTGACAAAGACTTAAATAGCTCCAGGGAAATAGCAGCTGAAGCTGAAAAAGAATTAACATTGATTGAAGAGAAACTACAGAAGGCACATATGGATTAGGTGAATTCAAATATTAACTGCATTCTAGTTATATTGTCTTCCAGAACTTCCCATACAGGAATTTTAATGCAGAGGAAAGATATTATCTTAGAATGGATCTTTTTACCACATAAACAGTAAAAAATGAAAAACTTATGTAAAAAAAGGTCTCTAAATCAATTATAAAATAAAATTTGAGACTTCATCAACTACCAAAATTAGACCAAGCAGATATTATAAAGCCTTTTACTAATGATGAAATTTTAAAAATTATGGAAAGACAATGAACCCTGGAAAAGAGCTTGTGATAATATTTTAGGAGAGATTAATAGCAGTTATCACAAAAGTGATAAAATTAACCGTATAAAAAAGCTACTTGGATTTTTCCTCATATTGTACATGACACACCAATAACCAAAACCCATACATTCTATACTGATGCAAGTAAATTAGGAAAGGCAGGTTACAAATCAGAAGATTTAAGTAAAATGGAACATAACCCTTTTAATTCTGTTGAAAAGTCAAAATTATAAGCTATTCTTATGGTACTAAGGGGTTATAAAGAATTTCTCAATAGTTACAGATTTGCAATATGCGAAAATACTTGTTTTGCATATTGAGTCCATTAAATTTATAGCAGTTGACAGAAAATTGACTTCATTATTATTCAGGTTCAAGATATAATCAAAAATAGGCTTTGCCCCATATACATAATATACATCCAAACCCATATGGGTCTGCCAGGTCCTCTAGCACTAGGTAATGCAAAATTGATTGATTATTGATTGAAAATGTGCTAAAGACCCCAAAATTTCAAAAAAGAACATCACATCAATAGCAAAAGCTTAAAGAAAGAGTTTTCTATTACATGGCAACAAGAAAAGGAGATTATAAGGAGATGTCCTACTTTCTCTTTCTATAACTATATGCCATTACCTGCATAGAATACTCCAAAGGGTACTCAAAGGAATGGAATCTGGCACATGGATATGTTCCACTTTGTAAAATTTAGAAAATTAAAATATGTACATCATACTATTGACACCTATTCAGGTTTTCAACAGGCAACTGTTGTGAGCTCAAAAAAGGCTGATTTGGTAATCACACATTTATTAGAAGTTATAGCCATCATAGGTACAACATATGTCTCTAAAAAATGAAATAGTTTTTTGCTTATTATAATATAAAGCATATTACATGTATACCAAAAAATCCTACAAGTCAGACAATTACAAAAAGATCAAATCAAACTATAAAAATATGGTAAACAAGCCAAAAGGGCTAGAAAGTACTGCCAAAAATAGATTGCATAATTTATTAATCTTAAATTTTCTTAATGCTAATAAAAAACAGTGACAACAAAAAGCCATTGGTTAATAAAAAACACTTCTGAATTAAATTAGCTGGTATATTTCAAGAGTTGGTTCTTTGAGAAAATCAACAAAATAGACAAACCTTTATCCAAACTAACCAAAAGACAGGGAGAGAACATTCAAATTAACAAAATCAGGAATGAAAAGGGAGCCATAAGAACAGACACAGAGAATCCAGAGAACCATTAGGCCATATTTCAAAAGCCTGTACTACACAAAATTGGAAAACTTAAAGGAAATATACAATTTTCTGGATAAATGTCACTTACCAAAATTAATTCAAGACCACATAAGCAAATTAGATGGACCTATAACTGCTAAAGAAAAAGAAACAGTCATCAACAGTCTCCCAACTAAAAAGCTCAGATGGTCTCAGCACAGAATTCTACAAGATTTTCAAAGGAGAACTAATACCAATATTCCTCAAATTGTTCCTCACAGTAGAAACAGAAGAAACATTGCCAAACTCTCTTTATGAAGCTACAATTACCCTAATACCCAAACCACACAAAGATATTACAAGAAAGAGAATTACAGACGAATCTCATTCATGAACATTGATGCAAAAATGCTCAATGAAACACAGGCAAACTGAATCCAAGCACACATCAGAAAGATCATCTACCATAATCAAGTTGGTTTACTCCCAGAAATGCAGATATGGTTCCAACATATGAAAAAATGTCAATGTAATCCAACATATAAACAATCTGAAAAAAAAACATGATTATCTCATTAGATGCTGAAGACAAAATATAACATGCCTTCATGATAAAGGTCTTGGAGAGAGTAGGGATACAAGGAACATACCTAAACATAATAAAGGCAATATACAGCAAGCAAACAGCCAACAGCCAACATCAAACAAGATAGAGAGAAACTCAAAGCAATCCCAATGAAATTAGGAACAAGCCAAGATTGTCCACTCTCTCAATATCTATTCGATGTAGTACTTGAGGTTCTACCTAGAGCAATAAGACAACAAAAGAACAACACGTGTATACAAATCAGAAAAGAAGTCAAACTCTCACTATTGGCTGATGATATGATAGTTTACATAAGTGACCCCAAAAATTCTATCAACTTCTACTACTCATAAACACCTTCAATAATATAACAGGATACAAGTTTAATTTTAAAAGAATAAATAGTCCTCCTTTACACACATGATAAGTGGGCTGATAAAGAAATCAGGAAAACATCACCTTTCACAAATAGCCATAAATATCATAAACTACCTTGGAGTAACTCTAACCAAACAACTGAAAGACCTGCATGACAAGAACTTTAAGTCTTTGAAGATAGAAATTGAAGAAGACACCAGAAAATGGAAAGATCTCCAATGATTTTAGGAACGTAGAATTAACATAGTAAAAATAACAACCTTATCCAAAGCAATCTACCGATTCAAAGCAATGCCCATCAAAATCCCCACAAAATTCTTCAAAGAACTCGAAAGAACAATACTCAACTTCATATGGAAAAGCACACAACACAGGATATCCAAAACAATCCTGTACAAAATAATTAACTTCTGGGGCATCACAATCTTTGACTTCAAACTCTACTACAGAGATATAGTACTTAAAACAGCCTGGTATTGACATGAAAACAGACAGGAGGCCTAATGCAACCAAATTGAAGACCCAGATATCAATCCACACACCTACGAACCCCTGATTTTTGACAAAGAAGCAAAAAATATAAAATGGAAAAAAGAAAACCTATTCAACAAATGGTGATGGCATAACTGGATATCAACATGTAGAAGAATGAAAATAGATCTATATCTATCACCTTGCACTAAATTCAAGGCAAATGGATCAAAGACCTCAACATAAAACCAACCACACTGAATCTCCTAGAAATGAAAGTGGGAAGTACAGTTGAAGGCATTGGCATAGGAGACCACTTCCTAAATATAACCCCAGTAGCACAGACACTGAGAGAAACAATAAATGGACCTCCTGAAACTAAGAAACTTCTGTAAGCAAAAGACACAGTCAAATAGACAAAACAGCAACTTATAGAATAGAAAAAGATCTTCATCAGACAAAGAATGATCTCCAAAATATACAAAGGAATCAAGATTGGTCATCAAAAGAACAAATAATCCAATAAAAATGGAGTGCAGACATAAACAGAGAACTCTCAACAGAGGAATCTAAAAAGACTGAGACACTTAAGAAAATGTTCACTATTCTTAGCCATTAGAGAAATGCAAATCAAAACAACTCTGGAGATTCCATCTTACATCGGTAAGAATGGCCAGATTTTAGGTAAAGGGAACATTCCTCCATTGCTGGGGGAAGTGCAAATTGGTACAGCTGCTGTTAAAATCAATATAGCGATTTCTCAAAAAATTAGGAAACAACCTTCCTCAAGACCCAGCAATACCACTTTTGTGTATATACCCAAAAGATGCTCAATCATACCACAAAGACATGCATGCAACTATGTTAGTAGCAGCATTATGTGTCATAGTCAGAACCCGGAAACAACCTACATTCCCCTTGATGAAAGAATGGATAAGGAAATTGTGGTTATTTACACTATGGAGTATTACACAGCAGAAAAAATAATGACATCTTGAAATTTGGAGACTTATGGATGGATCTAGAAAACATCATATTGAGTGAGGCAACCCAGACCCAGAAAGAAAAACATAATATGTTCTCACTCATAAGTGGCTTTTAGACATAAAACAAACAAAAAAACAGCATACAATTCACAATCCCAGAGAACCTAGACAATAATGTGTACCCTAAGAGAGATATACATAAATCTAATCTACATGGGAAGTAAAGGACAAGATCTCCTGAGTAAATTGAGAGCATGGGAACTATGGGAGAGGGTAGAAAGGGAGGGTAGAGGAAAGGAAGGGAGTGGAGAAAAAGATATAGCTCAGTAAAAACAATTTAAAAAAAACTTTTCTTAATGCTAATAAAAAGGAACAATGACAACAAAGGACATTGGATAATAAAATAAAACTTCCAAATTAAATCAGCTGGTGCATTTCAATCCTGTGTTGACCTCAAAATGAAAACCAGGAGATGTGCTACAATGGGGAAGGGGCTCTCCACTTGTTTCCACAGGAGAAGACTTCTCCCCATACCTATTTTTGCCTCAATCATACATTTCATTGAATATATGTCTATATTGATAATGTCTAAGTTTTCTGCAATGAACAATAAATTGTCCTTCAGTAATCTTTAAAGTTTCCAAAAAAGATGGGTCCTCACCACAATGACTCCACCTGGTTGATATGATGTCATGATGCTGATAGCGCTACTTTAAGATTGGTTTGGGGTACCAGCTGCTTTAAATGATTCCAACTTGGTTAGCTGAAATGGTGCAGCTTCTTACATGTTCTGGTCCAAACAAAAACTTCAAAAAAATTCTATCGACTGCTCAGAGAGTATTTATAATTATACCAGACAGTAATCTTAAACTTAACCATCATTTTAGTTTTTACAGGATCCAATACAAATAACATCACCCCCATGAAATCTAGAAGTAATTCAAAAAGATGATGTCCTCTCTCCCAACAAAGTTTGTCCTCAGGGTTATGGACATCTATTAGGGGTTAATTATAAGTAGTATAGGGTGGGAGTATAGGTAGAAATTATGTAGACTCAGAGATCTCTTTTGGAAAAAAAGGAATTGGATAGGATAATAAGTAGATTAGTGTGAACTTACCCATACTAATAATAATAGTGAGTAATAGAGTGAATACTTGTGATCTATTATTTATAGACAATGTACATTGGTATAGATTCTTGTATATTGATACAAATTCAAATTATATTTGTTATATTGAATATGTTCCTATTTCTGTTTGCAATATTTGTGTACCTATGTAAAGTTATTTTGTCATATATGCATGTTGTATGCATGCATGTTTCTAACTCTGCTTAAGATATTCTGCATACTGATGTAATTTTAGGATATATTTATTATATTGCACTATACATTTTTACCTCTGATCAAGATACTTGTACATTATTTACATTTTGAGGTCATTGTCCTTGTTGTTGCACAGTTGTTTAAAGATTGTTTAATACTCTAATATGAAGCCTTATCCTTTAAACTATATTGGTATTAAGAATTATAAGTAATAGTCCTCCATGTTTCTCATACTTATAGTTAGACTAATCAGGTTCTCTTTTTATTGTTTTTTTTTTTTTTTTTTTTTTTTTTTTTTTTTTTTTTTTTTTTTTTTTTTTTTTTTTTTTTTTTTTTTTTTTTTTTTTTTAGACAGGGTTTCTGTGTAGCTTTGGAGCCTGTCCTGGAACTAGCTCTTGTAGACCAGGCTGGCCTTGAACTCACAGAGACTCACCTACCTCTGCCTACCAAATGCTGGGATTAAAGCTGTGCACCACCACCGCCTGGCTAATCAGGTTCTTTAGATACATAGAGATTTATATTCCACACAGATATTCCCACCACTTCAAAGAAATGTAGAAGATGTCATTTAAATATCTTAGGGCTCTGTTGATGTGAAACACTATTGCTCTTGGCAACACCTATCTATTCCCAAAGAATGTTGGGCACTTCAGGCACTCTACTTGGAGCTTGTTTTGTTCTTGGCAAAACTGGCCTTTGTGCAAAGATCTGCCCATGCTTTGACCTCTGACAAAATCCACAGTGTCCAGACTGGACAAGAAGGATACCAAAAAAAAGAGAGAGAGAGAGAAGAAAAAAAAGAAAGAAAGAAAGGCAGGAAGGAAGGAAGGAAGGAAGGAAGGAAGGAAGGAAGGAAGGAAGGAAGGAAGGAAGGAAGGAAGGCAATCCTTGCCATGATGGGATAAGAAGGTTTTGAAATTTTTTCTGCATCTGATAATGGTCTGTCAGTTACTCTAAGTCTTAGCCAAAGTTGGTTGTTCCAATGTTGCAAGTGAGACTTAGGGTAATTGGCCAGGTGGCCTTTGTCATTTATTGCACCTTTTGGAAGTTGATTGATTGTGCTTCCTGTTTGCTCAAGTAATATTATTTGCCTTCTCAGGCCTTTGCTGGGGTTGAAGACTAGATAGTCATAGTAACTTTCCTCTCATGACTTAGCCAAACTGTTTCTAATACAAGAATTAGAATCCTTAGGATAGGATAACTATTAAAACATTTAGCATATGTTTCTTGCTTGATATTGTTTATGCTGGTTGTAATTCTAATTTTTATACTTGATATTTGCTCATGCAGAGGACTGCTGACTTGTGAGTCTATCCCTAAATAAAGAAAACTTTATTATACTAGGGTGGAACTATTATAATCAACATCAGGAGAGTATAAGTTACCCAAAAGGAAAACAATTATTTCTCCAAAGTATCTAAGACTTCACTGTGATATTTTGTTTGTCCTTGTTAGAGACTCCACGAGGCATCTCTATTTGCCACAGTCATGTTATGTGGAGTTGTATCTTGTAATTATAAGTCAAAGTGCTTGCACATGAGCCCGTAATTCCTATAATTATTGTTAAGCCATCTCTTGCTCTGTTTTCAGCTGAAAACTGGCTGACTTACAGGTTACTTTGTAAATGGTATAAAGTATCACATTTCAGTGGAATGCAGGATTCTCCTTATAAAAAAATAGCTGCTCAGCATTTTACCTCTTTCTGGTGGTAGCTGTGCAGAGGAAATCAATTGTCTTTCAAACAATGGCAGAATGCTGTTTTCCATTATTATCTCAGGAAGATATTTAAGGTAGCAGACTCCACAATATTGTTGAACATTATATATTACCTTTCATTTCACATATATTTTTACTGAGCAATGCAAACTACTACACTTTTATATAAATTCTGGCAGCACAGCTGTTAGTGCTGTAATGTAAACTAACAAAACTACTCAGATCACTGTGGACACTGTGAAGCAGAAGACCTGGTAGGGTCCTAAGCCAAGAATTGGGTTGACCCTCTCAGGTGAAGCTCGACAACACCTGCCTGACTGAGAAGGAACAAGCACAGGACCAAACTTGTCCCTCTGAATGTGGCTGACAGTTGCAAGGGCAGAACTTAGGTAGGTGGGGAAAACTAAATACTGGGAGAAGGAAAGGTGGAGTCAGAGAGAAGCCATGGAGCCTCCACTGGAGGCAGGCATGCTGAAACTTTAGCCAGTAAGCCACAGCCACAAGCAATACACAGAGTAATAAAAGTGGGTTAAATTAATATATAAGAGTTAGCCAGTAAGGAGCTAGAGTTAATGGGCCAAGCAGTAATTTAATTAATACAGTTTATTTGTGTGATTATTTTTGGTCTAAGTAGCCGGGTGACCAGGAACCAACTAGCAACCTCCCTCCTACACTTGGATTTATCCCTACTGCTTGTACTGGCTTTTGGGGTACCTATTCTCTTTGGATGAATACCTTGCTCAGCCTAGATATAGTAGGTAGGGCCTTAAACCATCTCAAAAGCAATGTGCCTTTCCCTCTCTGAGGATTGGATGGGGGTGGGGTGGGGGAGTATGTGGAGGGAATGGGAGGAGGCGAAGGAGTGGGATATTGGATTGGTATGTATAATGAAAAAATATAGTTTGTTTGCTTTTTAAAAATAATGAAAGAAAAAGAAAATTACAGTTTTTGGCAGCTTTTTCAATTGATACATAGTGTGGATAAATATTCCAGAATTTAACATCTGCATATTCAAATTCCAGGGATTTTTCAATTCATTTTGAATGTATGTACATATATAATGCTAAAAACAGCAAAGGCAAATGGAGGTCTCATCCAGTCAATACATTAATTCAATTTTCATTACCTTCCTCCTATTCAGCTAGAAGAACCAAATCAAACTTCTTGTGGTATAACTAATGACTCATATTTTAAGAGGTTGATAATCAACCTAACTCTAATGGTCCTTTGTATCCATGTACGTTGGAAGATTTAACCAACAGGCTGTTAAAAATATTTTTTAAAAATTACCAATACAGATCATTTATAGACCTTTATTCTTATTAGTCTGAAGTCAGTGGTTCTCAACCTTCCTAATGCTGCAACCCTTTAACACACTTCATGTTGTGGTGATCACAATCATAAAGTTACTTCATCATTATTTTATAACTGTAATTTTGCTATTGTTTTGAATTTTAATGTAAATATCTGATATTCAGGATATCTAATATGCAAACTCAATAAGGTCATGATTCACAGGTTGAGATTCCCTGCCTAAGCATTATAGTATAGCACCTATTTACATAGAAAGTGTGCAGTATTAGGTATTAGAGGTATTCCAGAAATGTAGAATGAGCACACAGGTTATATGAGGCATATGGATACCTGATAATTTGGTACTCACAGGGGAGTTGAATCCAATGATCCATAGAAACCAGGGATAATTATATCAACAATTTTCCAGGAAAGGTGTACTTCTTTAGTACATTATTGGCAACACAGTTTAGAAGCTTCCAGTTCAGTTCTTTATGATGATTCTGTATCACTGGTTAGAGAGTAAAAGAGAGAGACTTCAGTTTGCCAACTGGCACCATTTCTGTTATGCATCTAGTAACTAGGAAGATAATTATAGGAATCTAAAATAATGTTAAGCTGTGATACAACCTTAGACCCAAGTCACACTTATCACTTAATCAAGCAAAATCTTCTTACCTGATAAACCGGGGACAATTATAGAATTTTGTAGCTTTCACGATTTGCCAGCAAGTCAAAGAGAGTATTTCATTACCAAAAGGTAAAAGCATACATTAATCTTTAATGTGTAATCATTCTAGGAAATGGCTGCTATTTTCTCTAGGAAATAATTTCCTAGACCTTGCTTTCGTCTACACGTGGAACAATGGTGCAATATTCTTTCAAAAGTAATTAAATTTCTTTAATTTATATTCATTAGGTATGTGACTGCTTTTGTTATGCAAATTTGATAAACAAAACATTACCATTTACTTTATATTTTTCTTTCCTTCCTGGACTTAAATTCTCTTCTATAGGTGAAGATTTAGCAGCCTGAGTACATACAAGTAGAAATATGATGAATTTGCTACTCACAATACTTCCTTGAGTTAACAATGAGTTTAACCAAATGAGTTAACTCCCCTGTGGGTACAAATTTCTACTACAGGTTTGTGGTTTTTTTTTTTTTTTTTTTTCAGAAAAGAAAATTAGTGCTCTGGAGAAAAGCATGGTTTCTGGAACTTAGGGGTTCATTCTATATCCAAAATCTACACTGTGATACTATGTTTATCACCATTTCTGTCATCTAAAGACAGCAATCACAAGTAAAACATAGATGATGTAGGATGCCCTTCTGTGTGCTGTGAATACCATTGGTTAAAAAAGAAACTGGCTTGGCCTGACAGGGTAGAGCAGAGCTAGATGGGGAAAAATAAGCTGAATGCTGGGAGAAAGAAGGCAGAGTCAGGGAGAAGCCATGGAGCCACATAGAGACAGATGCAGAAACTTTGCTGGTAAGCCACGACGTTGTGGTGATACACAGATTAATGGAGATGGGTTAAATTAATATCTAAGAGGTAACCAATAAGAAGCTAGAGGCTATGGGCCGAGCAGTGATTTAATTAATAGAATTTCTGTGTGACTATTTCTGGGCTAAGCGGCCAAGAACTAACTAGCGCCCTTCTCCTCCAACACATAGAGATATGTGTGCTACTTCTGCTAACATATTTCTTAGTACTCCTGTCAATTAAATGTCCCCTTTTTCTTGAGAGAATCTGTATGGAGGTGATAAATATATTTGTTATATATGAAATGATCACAAAAATATTCTTAATTAATTATTTGTATAATGTTATTTTGACTAGGAGGAAAATCCTGGCATTTCCAACTCCAGCTGAAGATTGTGGTGGTTTTAAAACTTAATTCAAGCAGCATAATAATCCAAAAATTTACAGATGCTCAAGGTATCAACAGTAACTCAGCATATCTAAGAAATACCTGAATTTTGCTAACTTCCATCTAATGTATTATTTTCTTTATCTCCTTTAATCTACTATTGTTCTCAGAAAAAACATGCTTCTTATAACATAGATTAACAAAATCTTAATATCCTTGGAGCGCATTAGTGATTTTTATCCTTGTGGAATTTTTATACTTGCCTGCTGAGTACACGGTATTAGAATCATGATAAATTCACTATCCATGATGACTTTTTTGAATTAAGAACTTACATTATATATTTTATCTCTGCTTATGAACATAGTGAAACAGTCTTACAATTGATACTCTTATATAAAATACACATAGTAGCAATGAAACTACAACTAATGAAATCATAGGACTATCAAACAAAAATAGCTCTTAGTAACGATGGAAAAAAACTGTGTTCACTGGCAATAGCATTTCAAAAAGTTCCAACCAGTTGAATTCTTCAGATTTATCTGAGAGGAAATAAACTTCTCTTCTCTGTTTTAGATGCTCTATATGCCATAGTTGTTGGGATATGCATGTGAAAGAATTGCAAATCAGAGGCTATCTGCCATTTTGTGACACTGCAATTAAAATGATGCTTATTTTTCAGCTGTAATTTTTGTTTTCAGCTCTATTTCCCTTCAGAGTTTTATAATAATCATAAAGTCACTAAAGATTTACTGAAAGTAATTGATCTGAGAAATTAAAGATCTGAACACATCACTTAAATTTCTGTTAGCACCACATTATACTCAATCAGCATCTCAGATCTCTGAGTTGATCTCTGATCATTGATATGTCAGTAGGAATTTACAATAGTTGGTTTAAGTCATTTCAAAGATTCTTGATGTTTCATTGGCAGTGCTGAAAGGTTTCAGAACTGCACTAAACATCATAGCATGACCATTACTCACTCACCCTTATTTGATGGCTTTTTTAGTGTGACAAATTTCTTTTCACAGCATAAACAGTAGACAGAAATTAAAATATATGAAAGAACTTAATAAATTATTAATTATATGTAAGGTTTTAAAAATACAGTTAGAATTATCCAGAATCCACAGGAGGAACTGAATTATCGGATGAATATATTAAAAGGAGATTCTTAGATTGGCTTATACAATATTGTCTGCAAAGTACAATGGTAACAATCTACACTGGAGAGAAGGAAAACATGTAGCTGCTAATTCATGATGCTGGATGCTTCTGAATTCAGTTTATCTCTGAAGTCCAGATGGAGGGAAGAAGTCCTGGTAGAGTTACTGGCCTTTTGTCCCCACTGGAAAGATGACAATGCTGAGTTGGGATTGCAGTAGAGGATATGACAGCAGTAGCAGCACGAGGTGGATAAACTTGACAGAAAAACATGTGGCAAACAGAAAAACTTGAAAACTTTTTTGATAGATCCCTTTATATCTGGACCTTTGGAAGCTACTGCTTCTGTTCAGGTTGGGGTTTCCCATTTCAGTTCATAGAATCATAAAATTTCAGCAAAGACATGACCAAAGGTTTAGCTCTTTGTTGCTTCCACATGTAGTCAAGTTAATGTCCAAGATTAACCTACCAGTGTCTAAAATGTACAATGACCATTAAATTTTCATAAAGGTTTAAAATGACAGGACATATTTTTAACTTTTAGGATATATGAATAAAGAAAGTAACTGTGAATTATTAAAGTTGGAAGCTTAAAGAACAGTTCTCATTAGTATTAGATTCATTTATCTAAAGATGTGAAAAGCATACAACTATTCTTGTCTTTAAGGAAGCAGTTAAACCAATTGCTTTAGAAAGTAAATTAGTTTAGTAGTTGCTGTACTAAAATTATATATATGATATGTATGAAACTATGTGATTATATATCATATAAGATATGATATATGATGTACTGGATAAGACACAGAATGAGAGGAAGAAAATAGGAGGTATGAATAATTACAAAAACTTATGGAAGGAGCCTATTTTCCCTTGTCCTGACTTGCAATTAATCCTGTCTTTAAATGGCAGAATAAAAGGGTCTCTTAGGTAGCTAGTAAACAAAGAAGCAATGTGATGTATGGAGTTAAATACTAAGCATCACATAAAATAGATAGAAAGATAGGAATGGGTAGTTGTGCCTGTAAGACAATGTATTGGAAGGAGATGCAGTAATTGAAGACAAATTAAAGCTAGTTAAAGACAGTGTCCAATGAGAAGACAGTGAACTCTGTAATCTACTGCTTCCATCCTTTATTTTCAGATGCTGCTAATTCTAATAACATGCCTGCACCTTCCCATAAGAAAATCCCTATGCCCATTCTTAAGGACAGCATCTATTATTAATTCAAATAAAGCCTATCAGAATAACTGATAAAATTAACTGCATATTTCTCATCTCCATTAGTAGTTCTAGAAATGGAACACCACTATTTATATCGCTTTAAAATTTCATTCAGCTACTAGTTTTAGATCTCATTTAGTAAGCATGGATGTTTGAGTTCACCAAATCCAATCATAGTCTATATTTTTATAGACTTATTTTGCTAAGTCACTTATACAAAGTGGTTAATGATTTAAAAAATATTTCTAACATATGGGATGGAAATTTGGAGACCAAACTTACCTACCTTCTTGATTAATCCAAAATAATTGAACTGGATTATTCCTTTGGAGAATTTAGGTGTCTAATCTAATTCTAAATGTAGAATTACATTTCACCTGCGGCAAGTATAACCCTTGCTAAAAATTAATTGAATTTAGCTACAAAACTTTTCATTGTAAAGTTGATTCTTTTAGCTATGTCTGCCAAGAACTGATTAACTGAGGGTTTCCTGCCAGCCAAGCTTCCCAAATTAGATGGTGAGGAATCAGACCTGTGAAGAAGTGACCAAATTAAAGCAGAAGATTATTCTGAACAACCCATTACTATTTTTAACAAACCACATCTTCATTCTATCCTAAATAAATGTGACATTATTGAAGAAATTCGTACTTTAGTTTTTGATTCTTAACTCCTTTTTTATTTACTAATATTAATTAAATATGAAACAACTGTTTCAGGGAAAAGCATTATATATTTGCATTTTAACAACCACAATGTATTCAGTTTCTTTCTAGCATTCGTAATATGGTTGATGTCAATATTTACAAATAAACATTTCTATAGCAAATTTTAAGATATAGCCAAACTCTTTCATTTGAGTTTCCATAACATCTGATATTGTGGTATTTTATTTGATCATTATATAAAATTTTCTTCTAATCAAGCTGTAAGAAAAAATCATATCTAAGTAATAATTTGTTTACTCACCTGTTACATGTTTCACCCTTTCTAAATTGTACCACAAAATAGTTCTGTGTGTTAATTTATTATTGATGTCATTAATTGCTATGGAAATTACATATCTTCTAAAGAATTATTATTTTAATAAATGCATATTTTATATGTATTAGACAATATAATATTAAATACTACATCACTTTTTGTTATAGCTTCATTAATATGCAAATATAATGCACAATATAAAGGCAGCTTTACAACAACTTCTAATCATATTTATATTATGTACTACATACAAATACGCACATAAACTTACTAGTTCTGTGTCTATTACAAAGCATCAAAAGCTGTGAATAACTAGTAACTAATAGTATCATTTATATGTAATTTAGTATAATCAATAAGTGGTAGTATAACAAAGAAAGATGCATATACATATATAGAATATGCTATACATACATATATACTTACATAATTTTATCTTATGCAAAATAATTCTATTGCTTGTAATTGAAAAATTATAGTATTAAAGATTTTCTGTCATAAGTACATTTCACGTGACAAGCATTCCACATACATATTTTAAATGTGAAATAATTCATTCTTTGAAGCAGTTATGCATCAATAAAGACAACACTAGCAAGGATAGAAACAAATCAAAATAGTGTTCATTGAGAATCAAAAGAAAAAGAAAAGCAGCTACTTTGAAAATAGAAAATTAAAAAAAGATAGTTAGAAAAACAATAAGAACAAACCTCTAATTTGTCATAATTTACACAGTAGACCAAATGGATCTACTGATTACATAGCGAGAATAATAAAATTTTACATGTATATGATTATTTACACATGTGAATATCCATGTATGCTAATGTTTAAAGCCATGATTCATAGAAATCAAATAACAGAAACAATTCTTGCACCCATCAACAGATAAATATTTAAAGCAAAATGTTATGTAATTACACAGTTGAATACTATTTGCAAATAGTAAAGAAAAAAGTCATGGTTATCTTCCATAAATGAATGACTAATGAAAAAAGACAAAGTTATAAGTTAAGTCCATTTATTCTATTATTTTATTGTTTAATAAAATGAAATTTTGACAAAAGTAATGTATTCATATATATGTATTTATATATATACAATTTTGAAAGATTAGTGGTTATCTACTATGAGACAAAGAAGCAGCAAGGAAAATTACTATATGTTTGATGTGGGAGGTGATGTATGCTGTGAATATGTTTTGCCATTGGGTCATAAAAAGGCTGCTTTTAGCCAATAGCTTAACAGAATATAGTCAGGCTGGAAGATTTTATACACACACACAGACACATAGACACAGACACAGACACACACACACATACACACACAGAGACAGAGAGAGAGAGAGAGAGAGAGAGAGAGAGAGAAAGAAAGAGGGAGAGTAGAGTCAGGAAGATGCCATGTAGCTCTGCTTGAAACAAATGCGGGACAAGGAATATTACCTGGTAAGCCACAGTCATGTAGCAATACACAGATTGATAGAGATGTGTTTGTTTAGGATATAAGAGTTAGCAAGAAACATGCTTCAGATATTATCCAAAAAGTATTGCAATTATTATAATTTCTGTGTGATTATTTTGGATCTAGACAGTCAAGAATGAACAAACCGCCTCCCTCTACACATGTTATTAGACATTTTATTAGTAATGGTTATTCAAGTTCATGATTTAACAGACAGTGAATGCATACAATGGATAAAGACAGTGTGTCACATTGATTATAACATAATTAATTCCCTAATACTTCATGTCCCCTAATCATAAGATGATAAAATTTTATCACTACTCTTCTCTGGGTAATGTAAATTTTGGGACTTTAAGATCAGTGAATCAAATATAGTATTTATGTGTTTAATTTTAGATATTATGTTTCTAGGATAAGTTAATTATCTTATTTTTAACAGAAAAATGATTTTGTCATGTTTCTTTCTAGCCATTATTTAACTTACTCTGATTTTGTATTTATTAACATCATATTAAGGAGATACCAACAATTATCTTGAATATACATCTTAATGTGTGTTACAATAAAAGTTTATATTTTTATAGTTTTACACCTAAAGTTGTCATTGTGCTTTGATATAAGTCATATAAGAGGAAAAAAGAATTGCTAATAGTCTTTCAAATCCATAAATCCAAATTGCATTTGGTTCATTAAATAGACCTCAAAGTCTTTGGTTATGTTAAGGTATTTACAGCAGTACAAGTTTATTGTACTCTAAGAGAGGCTTATTTGAATCTGTAATGTCTCTTACTTCTCAATCTTTTAAAATATCTGGAAGGCAAAATAAATATTATTAGTTATTGATTGTAAGTTTGGAAACTATTCCATCAGGGCAATTTGTTTTGTCGGGGAAAGGAGTGCTTTTGAACCTTTCATTAAGCTTACAAACATCATAGTCAAATATCATATTTTCTTCTTTCACAAACATCCCAAAGTGGCTCACATGGGAAGTGGTAAATGATGAGATGAAATTTCTGAAGTATTACATTTTTCATAATTAAAAGGAAAATTGCATAATAACCTGGTTTACGGATGATTATGAGGAGTCAATAAGGACAATTATCTTCTTCTTTTGAATACTAAGTTTAAAATTAAAGTTCATTTTAATTTCCAACTCATTAAAAAACGAGACCTAGTAGAAATACATTTCTTATGCAATAAAGGTGATACTCAGAAATAGAACTCTATAAATCAATCATCTACCTAGAATTAATTCTTTTGAATTACTTTAATTCTCATAAAGAAGGATTAGAATGGGATTTAAATAAAACTAATATCTTATATTTCATACACCCACCAAAATAATTATCTAATGGTGGTGACAGTTTTCAGATTCAATGTAAATCTGTATTAAACTTCAAAAAGAAGGGTTCTTTCAAATCTGTTTAATTAATCAAACTTTACTTAATAATTAATTTGCCCATTGTTAAAAATAATATACCCTGAAATTAAGGAAGATTAGTGTATAAAATATGAGTTAACCAAAAAAAAAATTTTACAAGTGCTTTTCTGAAGCCAAAACTCCTTAAGGACTAAATGTGTGACTAAGAAGTCAAGTCTGTGACTTTGTTAGTGAGGAAAACGATAATAGAAATAGTATATATAAAATATAGCACCTGCATGCATATCTGAAGTAAAACTTACATATTATAAACAGTTGAAAGAATATTTTATAAGACTTGTTTTTATTTTTGTCATTTGCATGCATGTTTGTTTTGTGTGCGAATGCATGGGTTTCCAATGTGCTTGTGAACATTCTTGTGTCTGAAGGTGAAAGTGCACATCAAAGCATGCAATGGAATGTTGATATTTTCTCAAGTATAACTGAAAAACTGGAATTCTGTGTCAAGAAACAAACCCTTTAAATATTAAATTAAAATAACATATTATTAGAAGTAAAATTTAGAGAGTTTGACACTGACAGATGTTTACTCAAAGAACAAAGTTAGTGTAGTTCTTTGCCCACAGGAATATAGCTTTTGATGAAACTTTCAACACTAAATTTCATGTGTCAACTGGATAGGTTATCACACCAGGCAGTTTTGGCCAAAAATTTGTCTGAAAATTGCTATCAATCTGCTTTGGAAGACTATATCTACCATGTTCAATTAAAACACTGGCAGAAACTTTACTAATTTAATAGTCAGTAGAAATAAAACATGATCTATATAGCAAGAAGCTCTGCACACACCAATGCATCTAGTGGACTATTTAAACTAGAACCTTTGGTTACATACCTCAAATTATTCATAAATATATATATCATTTCTCAATAGACATGGAGAAAATGAAGAAAAGATGAGTTTGAGAATTTGCTACTCCAGAAAAAAGAAGAGATACAATCTTGTCCATGGGAATTCTCCTACTCTATTAGCTTCAAAGTATTCTACACCGGCATACACAACACAATGTGAAAAAAATAAAATCTAAATAGACAAAACACATTCACCTTGTCTGTGCTTGGCTATATGATGTTCTATGGGAAGTCTTTCTTCTGATAATTTGGAAATATTTCCATGTTGGCTCTCATTGACTTTGCCCTTTTCATAGTACAGATAAGTATTCTTAACTACTTTCACACTCATCATAAGGATTAATGACTCTAAGATGTTTTCAAGATGAAATTTCTTTAAAGCACCATTAATAATAAAGAAAAAGGAAATTGAGCCTTAGCATAAATATCCTTGGACATTATGATAAATTGATATTCTGATGAACATCATCTTTAGTTCAGACTTCAGAATATGGTGTGCTGTACACATTGTAAGTCTACCTTAGGATCCAGATCATAGGCAATGAAATTGCGAAACCCTTACCTGCATAGGTGATGAGCACAGAGCACATGCACAAGTCAAGCTATATGTATTCTTCACAAAGTAATCAATATGATAATTAATTTCATGAATAAATTATAATTAATTAAGATGCATCAAGACCTTCAAAGAAAGATAGCTAAGGTAATCATAAATAGTATGTATTTTGATATATCTCTTATTGTATCATCTCCTTAAATTCTATGACAGCTAATTTACAGAAAACTATTTTTCAAAACCAGGGTATGTCATACTTTCCTTTATGGAAGGCTCATTAAAGTATGAATTAAAAGTTATCCATAAAGAATACAATAGTAGTGCTGCTAAGGAAGATAGCTATATTCATGCTTGATTTTATGATCTTGTAAGTAGACAATGTTTAATTCTGCCAGCCTATGAGATGTAATTTAGTATGCAAACACACACACAGTTTGTATGAGAAGCACAATTAATTTTGATATGTTTAAATATGATGGTATTTCAATCCAAACATATATTTCAAAGCAATTCTATGCAATGCTTTTGACTTACAAGTTCAGGGATGATAGTCCTGATGAGAATGTGGATAGTAAAATATCAGAACTGGCAGCACACAACTTCAATTTAGAAAAGAAATTAGATTTTCCTGCAAAGTAGATTAGGAAAGGAAGTAGAGACAAAGAGCAGTACAACACAAAGACAATTCAAACAAATATTTCAAGACTGGGGAGAAGCTACATTTATGCTTAATGACGTGGATTATTTACAGACATAGTCCTCAGATTTTAAATAGGAGTGGAGAAAGGAGAAATGTAAAATAGTCACTGGGCAACATGATCCTAGAAATAAAGCATTTGTGCTCAGTCTCATATACTATCTTTTGTTTTATATAGTTCTAGAAATCTAAAATGCTTAGTTGTCTTAAACATTAAAAATGTTTATGCTTAAAACCTTCTTTTTGTTCTAGAACTTTCTTTATGTTGTTAAGTCACTAGTGTGAGATTTCTCCACTTTCTTTATGTAGGCACTTAATGCTATGAACTTTCCTCTTAGCACTGCTTTCTAAGTGTTCCATAGGTTTGGGTACATTGTGCCTTAATTTTGTTGAATTCTAGGAAGTGTTTAATTTCTTTATTTCTTGCTTGACCCAGGGGTGGTTCAGTTGAGCACTGTTCAATTTCCATGAGTTTGTACCCTTTCTTCAGTTAGTGTTGCTGTTAAATTCTAATTTTAAACTGTAGTGATGCAATAAAATACAGGGAGTTACTCCAATTGTTGTTGTATTTGTTGAGGTTTGCTTTGTTACCAAGTATGTGGTCAATTTTAGAGACGATTCCATGAGGTGCTGAGAAGAAGGTATATTCTTTGGTGTTCGGGTGGAATGTTCTATAGATGTCTGTTAA
This sequence comes from Ondatra zibethicus, assembly GCA_004026605.1. Lineage (NCBI taxonomy): Eukaryota > Metazoa > Chordata > Mammalia > Rodentia > Cricetidae > Ondatra > Ondatra zibethicus. Next base: position 41,002 of record PVIU01012326.1, on the reverse strand, counting down.
GTCCATTTGAGTCATGACCTCTGTTAGTTTTCTTATTTCTCTGTTAAGTTTCCGTCTGGTTGACCCGCCCATTATGGATAGTGGAGTGATGAAGTATCCTATCCTACTATTAGTGTGTGGGGTTTAATGTGCGATTTAAGTTTTAGTAATGTTTCTTTTACATATGTGTATCCTCTTGTATCCCTACTGCTTGTACTGGATTTTTGAGAACCAATTCTCTTTGAATGGATACCTTGCTCAGCCTAGATATAGTAGGGAGGGCCTTGGATCTTCCCCAAAGCAATGTGCCTTACCTTCTCTGAAGAGTGCATGGAGGGTGGGGTAGGGAGATAGGTGGAAGGAATGGGAAGAGGGGAAATATTGGGAACTGGGATTGGTATGTAAAATGAGAAAAGATAGTTTGTGTTTCTTTTTTAAAAAATAAAATAAATGATTAAAAACCTATTGTAATAGTTGTATATAAACAATTAATAGTAAATTTAAAAAATAAAAGCATAATAATACTTGTAACTTAAATGACTCTGTGGTGGATGCAAAGTCTAATTCTCACATTTGTAATTGCAATCAACTAATAAATATTCATTGATTTCTTATTAGGTATCAAGGCTTTTTCTAGGCTGTAAAGACGATCTTTATGCTTCTGACATTCTATTAGAAGAGCAACAGTAAAAAAGTAAACAGAACCGTTCCCTATGATATCAAAGGTACTGATTATTAAAGGAGAATTGGTGAAGAGTACTAAGAGGTATGCACATAATGGGGAAAGTTGTAATACAAATAAAAATCAGAAAATAACTTAATGGGAAACTTATGTGGGTGCTGGAGAGACAATTCAGGGGTTATGAACAGCCAGTACTCAATCATGAGGACCAAAGTTCAGATTTTGACATGCATTTAGAAAGTCTGGATGTCCTGCTCATGACTGTAAACTTACCTCCAAAAAGTGAGGGTTGGGGAAAAGGTAGGAGAATTTCTGGAGCCTATTGACATCCAGTCAGGCAGAGAAAATGTGAGAACCAGGTTCAGAGAGGTGAAAAATAATAAAGAACCATGCTTCTGGCCTCTGCAAACTTTAAGATTAGACCCTTGTGATATGAGATCCCTCGCTGTATGCTGTGAATACCATTGGTTAATAAAGAAACTGGCTTGGCTTGATAGGGTAGAACAGAGCTAGTTGAGGAAAACTAAACTGAATGCTGGAAGAAAGAAAGGCGGAGTCAGTCGGGGAGAATCCATAAAGCCACCTCCAGAGACAGACATGCTGAAACTTACCTGGTAAGTCACAGCCTTGTGGCAATAGACAGATTAATAGAAATAGGTTAAATTAAGATGTAAGAGATAGCTGACAAGAAGTTAGAGCTAATGGGCCAAGCAATGTTCTAATTAATATAGTTTCTGTGTGATTATTTCAGGAGTCTAGGCTGCCAGAAAATGAACAAATGGCCTTCCTACAACACCCCCGGCTACTTATTCTGTGCAAGTGGCTTGCAGTAAGCATATGTACCAACAAGCAACACTGTGGCAGTTTGAAAGAAAATGGCACTCAAAAGAAATGGCACTATCAGGAGATGTGGCCTTTTTGGAGTAGGTGTGGCCTTGTTGGAGTAGGTGTGACCTTGTGGGAGTAGGTGTGACCTTGTTGGAGGAAGTGTGTCACTATAGGGGTGGGTTTTGAGTTCTTCTATACCCAAGCTGCACCTGGAGTCACAGTCCACTTCTTGTTGTCTGCTGATCATGATGTAGCCAACACCATGTCTGCCTGCATGCAGTCATGCTCCCCACCATAATGATAATGGAATGAACCTCTGAACTTTTAAGTTGTCACCTCAATAAAATGTTTTCCTTTGTAAGAGTTGCTGTGGTCATGGTGTCTCTTCACACCAACAGAACCTCTAAAACAAATAGTGAATTGACTCTATAAGTATAATTCAGTGTAACTACTAGAAGAATGGTTGTGTGCCCCAGAGGAAGTGTTGGGGGGCTACTTAGGGGAGAGAAGGAGTGGTGGAAATAGTGTAAATACAGTGTACCCATGTATAAAATTCTCATAATTTAAAATAATATTAAAATAAAAAAATGTGTTTCAGATTTTCTTCCCTAGTTGCTTTGATCAGCTGCTTTTAAGCTATAGCAGGACATTGGAGGCAGAATCCAGGAAAATTGCTCACTCCCTGGCTACAGAGTAAAAGGAAGCCATATTTCAATGATACAGCATCTCTACTCACCTTAGCAATCTATGAATTCACAAGTGGAAACCTACTAGCAAGATACCAAATTTAGTGACCTGGGGTACACCTATGTACCTTGCTGTGGTACAGAGCAGCTTTCACTACAGGAGTTTTGGGGTGATATTTCAGATACAAGGCATAAAACTTGCTAGCTAAAAGTAGAAGTTCGTTATTACCCACGATAGCTGACTTAACTTGTTTTCTATTAAAAATGTTCTCATTTTTAAATAACAGATACATAAGAGTCATATTTGTGTATGTATGACAGATTTCCATGATGATTTTCTAATTTCTGGACTCAAGAAATCTTGACATCTCAGTGCCTGTGCCTACAAAACAACAGGAATCCACATGCATGTACCTCTATACCTCAACTGGAAATACTTTCTTTTTCAAAAACATTTAATATTTAAAAAAATTATCTTGATTTTATGTGTATGAGCATTTAGCCTGAATATCTGCATGAGTACTGTGTGAATATCTGGTGCCTGCAGAAGCTAGAAGAGGGCATCAGATCCCTGGAACTAAAATTGCAGACAGTCACTCTGAGCAGCATTTGCCCTTAACCACTAAAACCATCTCTCCATCACTAATAATTTTTCTTCTCCTCTTTTTCCTCTGTATCTTCTTCCTCCTCTTTCTCATTTTTTTTCAGACTAAATGTGAGATTTATTATTGAACCTGTTTGGGGTGGGTATAGGAGAGTACAGTGGAAGCTCTTAGGATGACAGGGCCTGCCAATTGTCCAGGAGATATATTAAACCCCACAGTCCTCAGAGATGAGCCACTTTTCAGCTGCCATGATTTCAAATGCACTTGCATTGTACTTGGTGAAGCACCACTTCTTGGAGGTGTGGATCTTTTGACATCTGGGGAACTTGAACTTGGCTCCATCTAGAGTCTCAATCATGTTTTGCTTATTCTGAAGCTTTGTTTGTATGGGTATAATGACCTAACCAATGTGAACCCTGATTTCTGTGCCCTGGGGTTTTCAAAATACACTATGCATAACAGTATGGAGCATGTCAGCCCCAGTGCACAACAGCATCCTGTTGATGCAGGTGATGTGGGAAGGATGAAGCCTCACTCATGTATGAAAGCCATCTTTACTACAGTTCTTTATCATTATATTTGTTGGCACAAATACTAGATGTCTCCAAGGCTTCAGACACCAGTTGCCCATTCTTAACCTATACCATAAATACCACAAAAACCTAATCATAATATAATATATCATAAATACCTAAGCATGTATTTATCAACTTTTCCCAAGTCAAGAATAATGATCTTGTCATATGACATGTGCCAACAGAAGCAAGACTTTGGGTGCAGCTTATTTTTACAATACTGATAATATTGCAAGGGATGGTGGTCCAAGATATCAAGAGGATTTTCTTCAGTGACTTCCTTGAGGAAAAGAGTCCTAATATCTTCATATTTTGATTTAAGAAAAAAACCACAAAATTATTTCTGTTGCGAATACCAAAACATGAGAATTGTAGTACAGAGCTGAAAAAGAAACCATTTATTTTCCTGCCTCCACTCTGCAATACTAAAACTTCTAGCTGTGCACATGGCTAAGTAGAATATCATAGCATTCTCTAATACACATTTTAACAGTTTAATCATTTATTTCAAATATAATTTTTAAATCATAAGTGGAGCTTTACAATACAAGTTGAAACATTTATTCTCCATCACTTTCGAGTCTGAAAAGCAATTTCAGAGCAGGCTTTCTGAATCCAGTCTTCTGTGCTATTTTTCAGGCTTCTGAAACCTAGCATTAAGTCACATTATTTTCTGTGTACATAACCATTGTACACTTACTGATATGTGGTTCTTGAAAATTGTCCATTACACGTAAAGAATAGTTTGTGTTGAAGGACAAGCAGTAAAGAAAAACATTAAATATATATGAAGAAATCGCATGTTCAACTTAAAAATAACAGAACCAGTGTTCTCTGTCATAAAACACAATGCATAAACATACAAGAGATATGCTTCTTCCTGTGGATTGAGCCTCATCCAGTTGGAAAGCAGTCTAGTCCTTCTATAACTTTAGTACCACTACTGTGTACATGTGCATATTTTGTTACACTGGTTACTTTTGTATCTCACAGGGTTCACAGGTGGTCAAGACCATTGAAAATTTCCTTTCCTTGAAAACCTCCATTACACTCTCTGGTATTTTGAAACTTAGCTAGCAAGGAGGACACTTACTGTTCAGTACAAACTTGGTTTCTCTATATCCCATCATCAAAGTGTGTGGTGTCTTCACCAATCAATTTTTACCCTCAAATTTTGGAAGGCAAAATAAGAGTTTGATAGAGAGTATAAACATTAAAAAAAATGGTATTCCTACCAAGAGTAATCTACAGATTCAACGCAATCCCCACCAAAATCCCAACACAATTCTTCATAGACCTTGAAAGAACAATACTCAACTTGATGTGGAAAAACAGAAAACCCAGGATAGCTAAAACAATTCTATATAATAAAGGTATATCTGGAGGAATCACCATCCCTGACTTCAAGCTGTGCTATAGGATTATAGTAATAAAAACAGATTGGTATTGGTTTAAAAACAGACATGTGGACCAATGTAATCTAATTTAAGACCCTGACATCAATCCACACACCTAAGAACACCTGATTTTTGACAAAGACCAAAACCTGTACAATGGAAAAAATAATGCTTCTTCAACAAATGGTGCTGGCATAACTGGATATCAACAAGATTTCAAAATTGATCCATACATATCACCATGCACAAAACTCAAGTTCAAGTGGATAAAGACTTCAACATAAATAAGGTTATACCTAACCTGATAGAAGAGAAACTTCAATGCATTGGTACAGGAGACCGCTTCCTAAATATAACACCAGTAGCACAGAAAAAGAGCAAAAATCAATTAATGGGACCTTCTGCAACTGAAAAGCTTCTACAAGGCAAAGGACATGTATATAAAACAAAATGGCAGCCTACCGAATTGGAAAAGATTGTCACCAACCCTACATCTGACAGAGGGCTGATATCTAAAATATATTAAGAACTCAAGCAATTAGACATTAAAACACCGAATAATCCATTGAAAAATGGGGTACTGGTCTAAACGGAGAATTTTCAACAGAAGAATTTCAAATGGTTGAAAAACATTTAAGGAGTTGCTCAGCATTCTTAGTCATCAGGGAAATGCAAACCAAAATGACTCTGAGATACCAGTCAGAATAGATAAGATTGAAAACACTGATAAGTGTAAGAGGAACAGGCCTCCTCTGCCTGTGGGAGTGTAAACTGGTACAACCACTTTGAAAATCAGTATGACAACTTCCCAGAAAACTGGGACTCAATCTACCTCAAGATCCAGCATTACCTCTCTTGGGCATCTACCCAAAGGATGCTCAATCATACTACAAGGACACTTGTTCAACTATGTCCATAGCAGCATTATTCATAATATCCAGAACCTGGAAACAACCTAGATGTCCTTCAGCTAAAGAATGGATAAAGAAAATGTGGTGCATTTACACAATGAAGTTTTACTCAACGGTAAAAAACAATGACATCATGAAATTTGCAGGCAAATGGATGGAAGTAGAAAAAAAAAATCCTGAGTGAGATAACCCAGAACTCAGACCCAGAAAGACAAGCATGTTATGTACTCTTGTCATAAGTGAATACTAAATGTAAAGCAAAGGATAACCAGACTACAAAACACAGCTTCAGAGAAGCTAGGTAACAAGCAGGACCCTAAGCGACATGCATGGATTGCCCCTAGAAGTGGAAATAGATAAGATCTCCTGGGTAAACTGGGATCAAGGGTGGTGGTAGAATGGAAACAATGAGGATGAGAACATGAGAAAATGGATGGACAAGTTGTGGGTGGGACAGTGTGTGAGAGCAATGAAAGACATTTCTTAATAGAGGGAGCCATTATGGGGTTAGGCCGAAATCTGATGCTAGGGAAATCACTAGGATTCCATAAGGATAACTGATGTAGGAGGGTCTTCTGTATTTTTGTGTTGCTTTCATTGGTTGAATAAAGAGACTGCCTTGGCCTTTTGATAGGGCAGCCCTTAGGTGGGTGGAGTACACAGAATGGAATTCTGGGATAGAGAGGAAGAGTCAGGGAGAGTTACCCACCATGAAGTTGCCAGGTCAGACTCGTTGAATCTTTCCCGGTCAGCCATGACTCGTGGTGACACACAGATTGTTAGAAATGGGTTAAACAAATCTGTGAGAGTTAGCCAATAAGGGGTTAGAGATAATGGGCTAGGCAGTATTTCAATGAATACAGTTTCTGTGTAATTATTTCGGGCATAAGCTAGCCAGTCACTGGGCGGCGGGAGCTGGGCGGCCGCTGGGACCAAAAGCAGGCCTGTGCCTCTTACTACAGATAACCCCAGCTAGACTTTTATCAATAGTGGAGAGTGTCCCTGAAAAGACCTTCCCTTGTAATCAGATTGGTGAAAACCCTAACTGTCACCATTAAACCTTTATTCAGTATTGAATGGAAGCAGATATAGATATCCACAGTCAAGAACCAGGCCAAGTTCTGAGAGACCATTCAAAGAGAGGGAAGAGGGAATATATGTGCAAGGTGTGGGAAGTCTATCTGTCTCTGTGTTGCTTCTATTGGTTAATGAATAAAGAAACTGGCTTGGCCTGATAGGGTGGAGAAGAGCTAGGTGGAGAAAACTAAACTGAATGCTGGGAGAAAGAAGGTGGAGTCAGGGAGAAGCCATGTAGCCCCTCCAAAGATAGACATAGGAAATTTACCCAGTAAGCCACAGCCACATGGCAATACAATGATTAATAGAAATGGGTTAAATTAAGATATAATAGGTAGCAAATAAGGAGCTAGAGCTAATGGGCCAAGTAGTGATTAAAATAATATGGTTTCTGTGTAATTATTTAGGGTCTGAGCTGCCAGGCAACCAGGAAACAAACAAGATACCTCTTACAACATATAAAAAAATTAAAATTAAAGAGAAAGAAGGAGAAAAAGAAAGAAAATCTGGCTATAAACATGCCAAGTTAATGCCAGTCTTATTAAGAAAGAATACTCCCATGTAATTTATTTGAGAGCTGAGTGGTATGCCCCCAAAAAAGCAAAGAGTGAAAAAACAATCAAGAATAGTGTATAGGTATTATAAAATAGATTTAGGGACTGGAGACAAGGCTTGTCAGTTAAGATTGTTCAATGCTCCTCCATAGCACACATGTAAAATTGCCAGAACCAATATCAATTCTGATCATCCTGGTCAGATAACTTACAGTCTTTTGCAACTTTCAATTCAGGGGCTGCAACACCCTCCTCTAGTCTCTGTTGATAATGCACTGTCATGAACAACCACCACCCACACAGAGGGACCCATATACACATAACTTAAAATTTTAAATAATAGTCAAATGGGCTTTCTTGTACATTCTTGGTGCTGGTTACTGCTCTCTCCCCCCCACTTTCATTTTCCTTACCCTCTGACCTCTGTTCATTTAAACCCTTTCTAGGCATTATGACCATTTTCTCCTTCATATCTTTTCCCTTGTATATGTTTTCCCCATCCCACACCAATAATCACGAATCCCGGACTCTACAGGTTTTTTAAATTAAACAATGACAGCAAAATCTAAAGATTCAATGATAGGATCCACACATGATTGAGAACATGTTGTTTTTATATTTCAGGGCTTGGGTAACCTCAGTAAGTATACTGCTGTTCATCTGTTCTACCTTTGTCCCTGCAATTTCATAATCCTGTTTTTTCACATTTTTAGTTCTTTGAGGATTTTATACACCAGTTTAGTCTAATTTGTTCTGTCCAAGTATTTTTTTTGATGAACATCCTGACAATGGAGTGTGATTGACCAACCAGTCACAAAACTCTTAAATAAAACAGACTCGCTCCCACAGCATCTATTAATTGCCAATAACTCTTTTGCTAGGGGTAAGTCCTTAGACCTATATCCCTGGTCCATCTTGTCATTTAGACTGGTTTGACCTTGCACAGGTCTTGTAGATACTATCATAACTTCTGTGAGCTTATATGTGCAGATCCCCTGTGGTATCTAGAAGACACTGTTTCCTTCTAGTTATCCATCCCTTCTGGCTCTTACATTCCATATGTCACTTCTTCTGCAATGATTTCTGAGCATTTAAATTGAAAAGTATGATATAGATGTTCCTTTAAGGCTAGTCATTCTGTGGATAGTTATGTTAATAGCCACCTACTGCAAGTGGAAAATAATTAAAGACTATTATGCTACCATATTAACAGTTATATGAAAAATGTAAGGATAAAAGTCAAATTATAGAAGAATCTGATGCTAAATAGTCAAAAATGGAAAGTCAGTGCAGCAAGATCATTTTGAAGACAACAGAAAGTAACAAGACCCTGATTGTAAAGAAAAATGGAGAAAGGGCTGCACTAGACAATTTCTTTGTATTAATTTCAAATTACACGTCCAAAGCTGATAGATTAAGCAGAAAACAATATACTAATAGCATAGTAGAAAGAAGCTTGGTCCTGTCTCAGCTTGATATGCCAGACTTTGTTGATACTTCCATGGGAAACCTTACCCTTTCTCAGGAGTGAATGGGAGGTTGTGAAGAAGGTGGAAAGGAACTGGAGAAGGAAAAAAGAGGGGGAAATGTGGTTGGTATGTAAAATTTAAAAATTTGAATAAAAAATAACAAAATATTAAAAACTAATTTATTTGTGTGTTCTCTTAAATTCACTTTGCTTATTTTTAATTTAATCTTCAAACAATTATATATTTTTATGTCTTGGTATATCTTGAATATAAATGTCAGGAAACTCAGGTGTTTTTTGTCATGTTGAAGGTGGAGATGAAAAGAATAATGCTTTTGTCAATATAGAAAGTATATTTAAAAATATTGAGAAGATTATATTTGTCTATTTAGGAATATCTACACATATATACACTTGTACAACAACAAAAACAATTAAAGAAAAAGTAGTCATGAACTGGAAAGAGAGCAAGGGCTGGTGATACACTATTTTGGCTTAGAGGAGAAAGGGAAAAGAAAAATGATCAAGTTATATAATGATGTAAAATTATTTTAAAAATAATAATGATACATTTTCCAGGTGAAGACATTTTAGGACTTAAATTTTTACATCCATTGAAAGTTAATGGTAAAATAAAACAAAGAACAAGAGTAAGAAATAGTTGAATAAGGGATTAGAGTTGATTTCAAAAGTTTAAATTTCTTGTAACTGACTTGTAAAGCACCTGCCTTGTCTAAAGTACCTATGTTGTAGTGTTTAATAAAATGGCACAAAACCATGCAGCAATTTTTATTGCTATATTTGAAAATCAATTAATACACCCACACATTTATTGTACATGTAAAAATCACTTCTCAAGCAAATAAGAACCATGAGTTATCTGATCCCAAGTAGTTCATGTAGTCATTAGGAAAATTTGTAGAATTTTAATCAAATCAGACTATTATTTCAGAAGAATATAATACATGCTACTACTGATTGGAACTTAGAATTTGAGGGTATGTGTGTCCAAGTATAGGCTTATATTTAGGTTCTCCATATAATCTTCTCAGGATGGAGGCCAACCCAGCCTTGAAATGCATATTTTAAAAGAATTTATGATAAGAATTATAATTAGCATAAAATACAGAAAATAATAAAGACTTTTTGATATGTGAGTTCATAACATGATAAGTATTATGACAAAATTAAAATGCATAGCTTAAAGGAAATATAACAGTTCTTTAAAACAAAGGCATTATGAAATTTTCAAGCAAATAAATGCAACTAGAAAAGATCATTCTGAGCAAGGTAGCCCAGTGTAGGAGGAGGGCCAGCTTGTTCTTCCTGGCCACCCGGCTAGCTTAGCCCCAAAACAATCACACAGAAACTGTATTAATTAAATCACTGCTTGACTCATTAGCTCTAACTTCTTATTTAATAACTCTTACATCTTAATTTAACCCATTTCCATTAATCTGTGCATCACCATGAGGTCATGGCCTAGCAGCAAAGTTTCAGCACATCTATCTCTGCCAGCAGCTCCATGGCATCTCCTTGACTCCACCCTTCTCTTCCCATGCTATAAGCCAAGCCAGTTCTTTATTCATTAACCAATTAAAGCAATACACAGATGGAAGGACCTCCCACACCATTTCCCCTTTTCTATTTAAACAAAAAGGAAGGCTTTAACTTTAACATATAACAAAACAAGTATCAAACAATTACAGTTACAATATTTATATCTACTTTATCTTTTATCATAACTAAGGAAAACTATAATAATAACTGTAACATGAGGTCCTGCTTGTTGGGGTTTCTCTCCTGCCCTGTTGTCACAATCATTAGGTACCAAAGAGAATCACACAGAGAGTCTGTGTTAGTTATAAACTGATTGGCCCATTAGCTCAGGCTTCTTATTAACTCTTATAATTTATATTAACCCATTACTCTTATCTATGTTAGCCACATGGCTCAGTACCTTTTTTTCAGCATGGCAGGTCACATCCTGCTTTTTTGGTGTCTGGAGAGGACTGCAGAGAGAGCTTCCTCCTTCCCAGAATACTCCTGTTCTCATTGGCCCGCCTCAACTTCCTTTCTGATTGTCCTGTCTATACTTCCTGTCTGGCTACTGGCCAATCAGCATTTACTTAAAACATAATTAACAGAATACAGAATTGTCCCACACCAAATAACTATCTATTCTTCAACTCCATCAAAGACTCTAGAAGGATATAATATTACTATGTATACAGGAAGTGATTGGCAGCAGTTTCCAAAGTTCTAGAATTGACAGAGACATCTCGTTGCCTGGAAAGTCTCCCAAAGATCTTCTGTACCATTGGGGCATCCAACTTCAGTCTACAAGCCCATAGTATCCAGCAGATTTTTCAAAGACAGTTTTGCCTCTATTGGCAGTTTGCCAGTAACTTTCTTTTGTATCCTGTAGAACGTCTAGTAGAGTCTTTTATGAAGCAGGAACCCTGAAGGACCATCTCATCTTTATACAAGTTCAGCAGTCATTTCTTTCTGGGTCCTGCATGTCCAGTCAAGCAGTCCAGGCAAGAGCAGTTCCCTGCCCAAGTGGCTAGCAAATTCCATAAGGAGCCTCTTTGATGTCCATCTTTCTCTTGAAGTAGCTGGTTCTGCCAGGAGCAGATGTATCTCACTGTCATGAAAAGTCCTAAGTTTTCAAAACATTTTAAATGTCATATTTTGAAGGTCTCTGAAAGATTTGATGAATATCTAACTGGAATATATCTCTATATATCTAGAAAATCTAACTAGCATAACTACAAGCTTAACTATTATAGATGAGTATCTATTAACTTATATTTCTTAATGATACATTTCACTTTTAAATGAGCTACACAAACATAATACCTTAATCAAGAGCAGAAATATACATATAACAAAATTGACCTTAAGTTTGTATCAATAAACCAAGATCCATACCAATGCAAAGTATTACCTTTATAGCATATCCCCATTTAAATATAAACAAACATTTATAAACAATTTGTGAATATGGGCATAGTTTCGTCCAAACTGCTTCCTGCTGTTTATTTGGTGAAGTATTTTATTTGGGGGGTGTTTACAGCAACCTTTTAGGGGGTCTTGTTCCATCAAACCAAGGTCTGGAAGCAATTGGTCTGGAAGCAATTGGTCTGGAAGCAATCCACAGGTTCTCATCTTCTGTGGAAACAAGAGAAGAACCTCTTTTCCAAAGCAACATATCCTTAGACCCAAATTTGGAAGTCATGATGCCTTTATAATATACATGCTGATTGAGCTTAGCAGCCCATACAATGAAATGTCTCTCTGTACTTAGCTCCTTCACAGTAAAAAAATTCAAAGAAGACACAATAATATACATAACTCAGACTCTCTAGAAATTATCATTTTTATGTGGCTTATTTTTCTTTATTCCTTTCAATTTATGACTGTCTGTACTCTGTCTCTTTAAAGACTTTACACTTTTATTAAGGCATTAACTTTATTTTATGACTCTCTATACTCTTTATTCATTAACCAATAAAAGCAACACATAGACAGAAGGACTTCCCACACTAGCCCAGACCCAGAGAGACAAACTTGATATGAACACACTCATATGTTGATACTGTTAAGTAAAGGACAACCATGCTACAATTCACAGATACAGAGAGGTTAAGTAACAAGGAGGGTTCCACAGGGACACATAGATTTCCTAAGGAAAGAGAAATAGATTTTGTGGGTAAATTGGGAGCAGGTGGCGATGGGAACAGGTAGGAGCTGAGAGAGACAAAGGGAGAGAGAATTAGGAAAGATGACTGAAATAAGGAGCATTTATGGGTGATGTAGAAACCTTGTGCAGTGGAAACTATCTGGAATCTGTAAGAGTGACCCTAGTCTACCAGTAATGGGAGATACGGAGACTGAATCAGCTATCTGTTGTAACCAGTCATTGATCCTAGCAGTGGAAGCAGGACACCGATCATCACAAAATCTGCAAACTACAATCTATCTGGTCTGCAAGGTGTACAGTGGCAATAATGACACAAAGCTTATTGGGGTGGCCAAGCCATGGCTGGTCTAACTTGTGGCCCATAGCATAAGAGGGAGCCCATGCCTGACACTGCCTAGATGGTGGGGAACCAAAGGCTAGATAGCCCAGAGACCTAGGGATAGAACCAAACACAAGAGAAAAAAAATCAATAAAATGATTCATAATGATATCTCTGTTTCTCTGCTATACTCCTGGATTGGTGATGACCTCAGTGGTTATTTCAGAGGTTTCATCCAGAAACTTTTGGGAGCAGGTGCAGGGAGCCACAGACAAACATTAGGCAGAGCTTTGGGAACCCAGAAGAATATGGGGAGGAAGGATTGTGGGAGTCACCTGAGAACATGGCTCACAGAATTACCTAGCAGGGCTCATGGGGCTCACAGAGACTAAAGAGACAAACACAGACCCTTATTGGGTTATACATAGGTCCTTTGCAAATATATTATAGCTGTGTAGCTTAGTATTCTTGTGGGACTCCCAGCTACAAGAGTAGGAGGAGTGACTCTTTTGTCTTGCCTGGGAAACTTTTGCTCCTACTAGGTTGCCATGTCAGCTGTAATATGAGGGTTTGTGCCCAGTCTTATCATATCTTTTTAGGCCATGTTCAATTGATATCCTTGAGAGGTCTCCTTTTTTTTCTTTGAAGGGAAATGGAGGAGAAGTGGATCTGAGGGAGAAATTAGTTAGGGGGAGGGATTGGTAGGAGTAGTAGGAGGAGAATCTGTGGTAGGATGTCATGCATGAGTTAAACTAAAAGGAAAGTAAATTTAATAAAAATTAATATTAATCAGCAGCTAAGAAAAGGTGTTCTGTAAAAAGTAATACCTGAAGGACATTTTTTAAAAAGGCCATAGACAAATGAAGACTGTGGAGAGATTAAATGGTTCATAATTTGCAAGAATTTTTTCATTCTAATCAACATTACATATTTTGTATATCTTATCATTTAAGAAATATTTAGAATGGAAATAACTTCAGAAATTTTTTGCAGCAGCTATATACTGTTTCTTTATGTATCTTAAAAGGTATATACAAGAATTAAAAGAGGACAACACAGATGTTTTCTAATTCATCCACGGGCATTTAGGATAGTGTGTGTGAATATAACTTAAAGGTTTCCTGGTGATTGGATCATGGTTTCTCCACAAAGAAATGTGTACTCTGTTGAACAAGACATGGAAAACATTGAACAGATTGCTTTTCAGCATCATCTGTTGATAGAAACAGTCTGCCTTGTGGTGTCCATCACCCCATCATATCTGCTTAACATTCAACCTCTGCTAGTTTCCATTACAAATCAGATCAACAAGATAATTCAAGGACTCTTTGATTTATAAATTTGTTTCTGCTCCCCCTTTCAACCTCATAAGTTAAACAATTTAAAAATGATTCTAGAGAGGTTTCAGAATTTGGTTCACATGTCCCATAACGGCAAGGGGATATTTTTTCTATCTTGCCAATGACCATCCTAAGACGTCATTTTTGGACAAGTTTAATCAATATAACAATGTCTTTTCCCAACAATTGCACCTTGTCCTTGTGTGTGCATTCTGTCACATTTCCTGGTAACAATGTACCTTTTGCCTATATGCCTATCCATTTTTGTGCTATTATGATGCTATTTGCAAAGCCAAGTCTCTGTAACTGCCAGATTTGAGGGTATAGTTATATAGATCAATCCAGAAATGTGCTTTCATTATAGTCAAGTGAAAGTCCTATAATATGAGCTAAATTACATGACAGTATAAAACAATTCGAGCATAGAGATTTGTAAAAACTGGGAACTCAAGACTCTGTAGACTGCCCCTGAACCACTTGTACAGGAAGAAGATGACTATCCAGAAACTTCAGGAAGGGATACAGGTGACCTGTGGGGGACAGGGTCAAAGACTAAAAGGAGATGCAATGGAGAAGATGTCACCTAACTCTTAGTTGACATCTTTAAAAGAAAATCTTCAAAGTCCATGAACCTTAAAATTAATAGCAAATTTCTACTGATCTTAGAAAGCACACAGCTCAATTATACCTAACATTAAAAGGTTATATCAAATATTGAAGTGGCAACTAAATACTCCCTAAGCTATAATATTTGTTATTATTGCTATTGAAAAGTCATGCAACCATTTTGGAAATTCCAGTGCAAGAGAAGAAACATTTAGGAAAGATTTTTGAAAACATGCAAGAGATTCATCTGCTGATGTACAAGACTTGCCATCACAAACACCTAAATAATTGAAGACGAAACATCTTTTTTTTCCTCTAGAAGTGGTTTCATTTCTCAAATTGAAAAAAAAAAATCCTAAAGAACTATTTAAATTTTCAGATACTTATCTCTTAAAAAATGTGTTAGTGCTTTAAGGACTGGCTTAGTGCTATCTTTTCAGTGTTGCTTAAATAAATGTATCCACCCCATTTTATCTTCAGAAATGGAGTCTATCTTCAGAAATGGAGTGCTTTTATTCGCCCCATAGATAGCTTAACTCGATTCCTTATTCACTTCAAAATGGTTGACTTCAGAAGGAATGAATTGAGTTAACCTGCAAAACTGAGTGACAGATTCCAGGGGCAACTCAGGAATTGACATAATTAATTAATCATTGTAATAACAGAGATGTCCATTGAACATCAATTAACCTCTTCCTTTTAAAGAAATGTTCCCTCTCTCTCTCTCACTCTCTTTCTCTCTCTCTCTCTCAAAAGACCGATGTAAATGAGTAAATTTAAATTACGTTTAGCAGACAATTTAAAGTGATCATTACCTCAAAGGATAATAATGCATGTGATTCTTTCACAGAGCAAGCAAAACACATGTTGGTTTATCAAGCACGGTGCTACAATTTCTGCCTATGGTTTGTTCCGGGAAATTCATTCTTGCAAATTGAGTTACTTGTGTTAAGGAACTGGAAGGCTAACAATAGGGGAGAGCTTTTCTAAGAAGTGACTAAGTACTTTCCTCTTTCAAAGGAAAAAAAAATTAATGTGGTGACTTTTTAGAGGATATGTCATTGGAAAGTAGAAAACAAGAAATTCAAATCTGATAAGGAGCATTCGGTGTAGGATGCACTTTAAGACTGCTAAGCCTTACATGACTGAGACTCTTTTCTTTCTTATTTAGGTCTGGCTAAGGATGCCTTTGTTCACAGCTTCTTTCTATGTGTTGTCTTGTTCATAGTGAAATTTGGCTTTAGAGAGTCTTTTCTGCAGCAACACCAGAGAATTTGGGAGGATGAAGAAAATCTCTGTAGATTAAACAAGACATAGTATTTTGGGTCAATCCCTACATTTTAAATAAAAATCAAGGGAAGAAAAAAACATAATTATATAAAAGATAGACATTTTGTACTATTCGTTTGAAAACACATGGTTCGTATCTTATTAAATTTGCCAATTCCCAATTGCTAGGTGAAGAGAAATATTTCTGCTTTTTGTCCCACACTATGTCACTTCATTATGTGGTACTGATGACAGGCTTCTCACCTAGATTGCAGCTAGCACTGCCTGCCAGAAGTGATTAATACCGATCAAACAGAGTTTGTTCAGTTGGAAAGACTGGCAGAAAACATTTATCATCTTCTGAAGGAATTAGAGCTCCAGATTGGCTCTGTGTTTGAGATAAACAGGATATAAATGCATTTGCTCCAGTGTTCACCTTGTTATCACATCTAGTGAGCCTATTTTCCCACGAAAAATCACTAAGCCCAGCTTTCCCAATAGCCTTCAAGTTCAACTTGCAAACATGAAGGGAAAAAAAAGTCCTTCAGTAGTAACTAGCTATAATCTTTGGAAAGTAGGTCAAATATGAAAATCAAGAAGGAACCAAGTGACAAAACATCTCCTTTATAGTCTGCCTGTGTTCTTTCCTCAGATAAATATCAAATAGGCACAGCTACATGCTGCCAACTTTACACAGGGGAATGCTCATTTCTCTTTATGTTATATGTTATTGCAAACAACAGCCTAAATTACTAGTGTAGTCTCTTCCAAAAAAAAAAAAAGCTAAAAGTCTTCTTGTCATGTCCAACGTATGTGTTTTTGGAGGAGAAGCTGAGAGAGATCCACAGAGGATCAAAGGAGAGAAATGAGGAATACTGACTTCAAAGGTATTTACAGTTCTACCACAGCACAGTTCATTCACTTAAGACATATAATTCATATTTTTCTTATATTCAGAGTTGTCCAACTCCTACCACAATGTTGTATCACTAAGAAACACATCCATATGTCCTTTAACAATTACCTACCTTGTTCTTCCAACTGCCTTAGTTGTTATTCCCACTAACCTAATTTTGACCTAAGAATCTTTGTCAAAGCTGAGTACTTTATATGAATGAGACTATGAACAAGAGATCTATTTTTGGATCAGTCACCTGATTGGCTCTTTTTATTTGGTGTAAAGTTTTCTGGTTTCCTCCATAGCTAAGGATATTTTTGGATTCAATTCTAAAACGTATGACCCACAAGGCTTCCCAATCCAATCTCAGTTCTAAGTCTCTCAAATGTACTTAGACCTCATCTTCCTGCACATTCTTGATGCAGCTTCAAACCCAGTTGCTTATATACTGCCACACAGAGACCTAGGGATGATGTATTTTATTCTCTTCTCCACTCTCTTTCTAGTCTATTGTTTTGGCATAAACAAATCAGACTTTCCTCAAAACATTTATCTTTTATTTTTAAGTGTTCAGGTTGCAGTTAAATAGCAACATTTAAACAAACATTTCTGTTCTAATAATTCTTAGTCTCTTCAGAATGGTGTAGAGAGTTCTCACTAAACAGGAGATAACCACAGAAGCAACAAACAATGCACAAGAGGAGAAACATTGAACTTCTCTCTCATTTCTTCCTGCATTGACTCTGGACTTTTCAGCCATTTATTTGCATGGTCAGGCCCCTCAAGGAGTTCACCGACTAAAAAGCTGGAGAGAGCACAAAATCAATCCTCACAGTAGTTTACATCACAGGAAATGCGCATAGGCCCAAAGAGGGTGTTTGCAAAGACACTGGATCTAACTGTTAGAACAAAACAAGAGCTAAGGGATTTGCATGTGAGCCAATGGAACAGGGAGGGAGTAGGGTCAAAGAAAAGGACCGAAAACATGAAAGTGCAGGCTAAATGTGGAGCAAGAAAGTGTTCCAGCTGGCTCACCAAAGACAGATGGGAAGACAGAGAAGTATTTAAAGCCAGGAAGGGCTGAGTCTCTCAAAAGAAGCATTTGAATGCCAACTGAAGCTACATAGACATTATCTGAGTCATTTCATAGGAGTTACAAATCAGAAAGTGAAGCATCTAAAGCCTGAATGATACATTAAAGAAAGAAAACGGGGGCTAGGAAGCCACTTCAGATATTTCAGGGAGAAAGCGGGAATTCTTCAGTCAATGGAAGCAGATATCTTCCATGCAGTTTCAGTACAGACACTTGGTTAACTGATTAGATTATGGATAGTTATATGTAATGTGGTCAACACCAAATGATGTTCTGAAATGGTGAAAATTATTTCCATCCTGCTGCAGATGACTAGGTCCATGAACTACAGAAGGAGATATGACAATTAGTTAAGAAATATAAATGAAATCTTATTTTATCCTTGTATTAGGCTTTAGGATGTCTAAAATTTAGTTTTTTCCTTAAAAATTTTTGACTTTTGATTAAGAAAAACTTCTACAACAAGAACAAATAGTAGGCTTGAAACAGCTAGGAAAAGACTCTGTAATGTAATTCTTCAAAGAAGGTCTACAAATTAATTTTAAGATCTGATGTTTGCCCTTTCAATGAGCTTGTAGCAAAAGTCACAAACAGTTCCTAATAAGATTTTAGAAAGAAACAGAGTGGGAAACAGAGGTGCAAGGTCAGAGTTAGTACTTCAACCACTTACTTAAAAGCATGTGTTGCCTGAAACCGTTTACTCAAGCTGCAACCTTTATTAACTTATTCTTTTCTTCTGTAAGATAGGATTCAGAGATAAATTATTTGGGTGGGCCGCAATCTCCACATTCACTTACCAGGGCTTCCAGCCTCCCACACCAAAGTATGTTTCTTAATACAGCTCAAAAGACATCAAGTCCCTCATCCAACTTATTCGCCGGCTCTAAATGGGATTTGACATTACGAGGTCAGCATTGCTTTTCCTCACAGATGACTAACAAATTTACAGAGACATAAGTTCACTGTTCTCACATGGATCACTGCGTAGCAGACCAGTGGTTTTGGATCATAACGTTTTGGTTTCCTTTATTAAATGAAAGCAGAAAGCCAGGCTGTGACAAATTGCTTGGCACCTAAGTAATGATCCAGAGAGATACCTTGAAGGAAGCTTGATATCCATTCACATTTCACTAGAGAAAGTTGAATAAAAATAATGAAATTATATTATTTTTTGAAATTTAAACTTATAGAGTAAATTTAAATATGATTTACAGTATGAATATCTCATTAGTTTACCTGCAATTCTTCTGTAAATCCTTAACATGATTCAGTCCTATTAACATTTCCACAAAGGTAATATTCATAGCATAAGCATCAATATTTGTAAAAATTCTGGTTTCTTGGGGCTTGAAAAGGTGGCTCAATTGGTAAAGTACATGTCACACAGGCACAAACAACTGAGTTGCAATTCCCAGCACTCACATTAAAAGCCTGATGCAATGAAATATTCCTGTCACTCAAGCACTGGGGAAGGGGAGAGGATATAGAGAAGGACCACTGAGGCTTTATTGAATTGACGACACTTTCAGGAACAAACTGTCTCAGAAAATAAACTGGAGATCTACTGTGGAAACCACCTGCCGGGCCTCTGGCCTCTGGCCTCAACTTGCACGTACATCCACACACACCTGAACACAAATGCCCAGGTACATGGCACAGACACAGACATCCACAAATTCTTGCTTGTTTTGTTAGGAACTAACTTTTAAATTAATTCACCAACTTAAACATTTACAAACCAATTTTCCCTTTTTACTGAGAATCCAAGCAGGAAAAATAATAGTCCACATGAAAATGCAGTTCAAAGTTGACTGACAGTGTATCAGCTATCTCTACAGTAAGGCAAATACTCAAATGAAAGCTCCATTTAGGACAAATGTTTTAGGAATGGTTTGTTCAGATGCAAAATCAAGAGTAAGATATTAAGTCAAAAGACAAACTGACTTTTGCTTCTCGGTCAAGAGCAACTAGCAAACTACTGTTCTGGACAGGTGCCTGCTCTTATTTACGCATCTGTCTTGCTATGGATGCAGAACATCCATTCTGTTCTGCACTTAGACAAGCTTTCCATCTTTACAAATAGTAACATCACCTCTCCTTCACCCCTCACTTCCACCTCATTGCTAAAGTTAGAAAATATGTTTTCTATATCTTTGGTTATAAACGTAAAAGCATTTCTCCATAGAAAGCATGGATTCTCATAGAATCAATGTTGTAATGCATGCTGGGTAGAGGTGAAAAAGCACTAACAAATTCCCTTACCCAATGCATAATTCATATGTCAATTTAATAAAAATGTATTAGGCATGCCATCCATACCAGTTACTAGGAGGAAAAGGCAAGAAACAAAACACATCTTCTAGAAATGTCCTTTTTATCAGAGGACAAATCCAACTGAAATCTTATAATGCAGCTATCACATAGGATAGATTATTTGTTATTATTATTAACCCTTTCCTCCTTTTCTAAATAAAACCAGATTGTCTTCAATTATACAACTATTCAAGAGGGCAAAGCCTCATGAGGCACTCAACCAGCAGTGATTTTTGACCTCTAGGAAATATTTAACAAGGTCTAGAAACATTGCATTGTGTCATGCCATGGGGGACGGTATCTAATAAATAGGAACTAAAGAAATACCCGGCCCAAAGTTCAAAATTGCATTCTTTGAGAAACGTTTCTTAAGTTGATGCTATTTTAATAACCCTACTAACTCCTGACATAAATATTAGGATGTATAATTACAATTTAGTTAAGATAGTTGCCATTTGTTCAATCATGGTAAAAAATAATCAGAGAAATGCTATTTTTTTTAATGTCCTAGAGTTGTATAAGGTGCATTTTACATTCAATTATTGCTGCAGTCACCTTGAATTCCTTGGATGTTTAGAGATCAAAGCCAATACAAGAAAGCATGGACAGGTATCAACTTTTGAGCTCTGGGACCCCATGTGCTGTAGACTGTACAAACCTTGTGCATGCTGCCTTAGTCTCTGTGACTTCGCATGTGCGATGATCTCGATTATTGAGAAGACCTTGCTTCCTTCGTGTCATCCACCCCTCTGCTTCTCGTGCTCTTTCCACCTCCTCTTCCCAAATTGTCCCTGAGTTTGAGGGGAGAAATCTGATGGAAGCATCCATCCCATTTGGGCTGAGTGTTGAAAGGTCTCATACTCTATGCATAATGTCTGGCTGTGGATCTTTGTATTTGTCCCATTTGCTGCAGAAGAAAAAAATAAAACTCCTCTGATGATGGTCAGCCATCAGCAAGGCACTGTTCTATAAGAGACCACCAACAGGACTCAGTTGCTACGTCTATCTGTTTCTTTTCCTTCTGTTTGCTTTGTCCTGTTCCAATGTGTTAGTTTTTATTTTATCGTGTTGTATTAATCTTTTTTTAATTTTATTTTTATGTCTTAGAAGTCTTGTTTTCTAATAAAAGTTAAAAGAGGAGTAGATCTGGCAAGAAGAGGAAGTAGGGAGGAACTGGGAGGAGTAGATAGAGAGAAAATTCTAATCAGAATATAATATGTGAGAAAAAGTCTGTTTTCAATAAAAAAAATTCAAAAATAAATAAATAAAAAAATATTTCAGTAAGTGGTGTCTTAACCTTTATGGCCCACAAGAAAATGAAGATACAAGTACCGGTGGCAAGCTAAACTGCTAGTCTCCTGAGGGTAGGGTGAATATAAATACCCATATGTGGCATAATTAGTCAAGAGAAGAGGCAGTAATTGTTGTATAAAAAACGTTCATTCTCTTTTCTGCAGCCTGGAGATCACATTAATAGAAAAAATTAAATTCCTTTACAGGCATTCACATCACGTGGATCATATTAATACTACTTCATGTGAAAAAAAGAATGTTTCCAGATGTAGTAAATCTATTCTCAGTGATATTGGCTTTATCTGAATAAATTCGGTGAAAGTTCTGAATTTCTCAAGAGTGAGGGAAGTGGTTGAACGTCAGGTTTCAGAATGTTGGAGGAGATGTGACAACAGAAGTACCATTTGAAATGATGCCCATTGAAAGTTGAGGTAGCTGTGAATTAAATGAAGACAGGTTACTGAAACTGAAAGAGGCTAGGGAACTCTTTCTTCAAAGGGAATTTGGTGCTGGAGTCATGGACAGCAGTGAAGAGCACATTCTTCTTACAGAGGGCTCTGGTTCATATCCTAGTAGCCTCTTCAACTGGCCCACAGCTGCCTCTTCAACTGGCCCACAGCTGCCTCTACTGCAGTGCCTGGCATCCAATGCCCACCTCTGACCTCCTTGGGCACTGCATACACGTGGTACACACACAGATATGATCACGAGAGTCGCCATCCCCACCATGTCACACAGACAGATACACACATATAAATGGTTTTAAAGAGAATCCTGAAAGATGTGGACAAAGAATAACTGTCTAAACCTTGATCTTAGCACTGTAGTGTGTTTTGCTTTTAGTAACTTCTTTTGCTTTTATTTGCTGCCTGGTGTTTGTTTTATATTACTATGTTTTATTTTGTCATTTTCTGCTGTTATCTCTTAGAAGCCTATTTTTTTCTATGAGAGACAGAGAGGTAGTGGATCAATATGGAAGGTGAGGTGGGGAGGAACTGGTCAGAGTAGAGGAAGGAGGACTGTAAGCAGGATATATGGCATGAAAAAATAATCTATTATTAAAAATAGAAAAGAAAGAAAAAAGGAAACTAACATAGATATTAAATATTTAGATAGACAGCAGAAATCTACATGTTCATATTTAATTACAACTTATTTTATCATGATTGAAAGCATCTTCATTCAATATCAAGAAAATAGTCTTTGTAAATACTTTGTGAGTTCTTTTCATTTAATTCTTACAATTTTGGAACTAAGTCTATATTTTTTTTCTAATTCATTGATGAAGAATTAAGCCAAGGTCAGCACAATGCCATGTTGTTGACATGAATGCAATATTCAGAGAAGTATGAAAATCTGTTTATCTTACTTTTTTCTGAGTATTCACTGAGAATAAGTTGACATATTCCCTGCTGTTTATGATATGATCCTTCCATCCAATTGCATTGCAGAGCAATAATGGAGGGCATTCTTAGATGCGTCCCAGAGTATACAAGACCGAAAGGCCAGTCAGAAAATACTTGGTAAGCTGTCATTATATACATTGACCTGTTTTTTTTCAATTTTTGTATTTTCCTGTTAGAAGATCAGATTGAAATATTCTGTTTTTGTAAAAATTTCTTGAACTTGGGTGGTGGCTCACTGCAAAAAATTCTCAACTCTCAAAAGGCTTAGGAGAGAAGATTTTCATTAGTTCTAAACAATCTGGATTATAGAAAGGGTTCTGTTTCAAAACAAACAAAATAAATCAAAAAAATTAGAAAAGTCTCTAATTCTAGTTATTTGGTGTAAAATATCAATATAATTTTATTTTCGAGATTTTATATAGATTTCATTAATTTATTCATTTTAGAATGAATAAATGCATTGTTAGCTCATCTTTAATTTGGTTACGAGTTCAATCTAAAATGACAATTGTAACATTCTGTTGTATTCATGTTACTGCTGGATTTGAATTACATTTATTACCATGTTTATTTGTGTATTCCGTGCTGTAATCAATAATAAATGTCCATAAAGCTTCTATTTATGAAAAAGCTTTATTCATAAAAGTATTCATGTATTCCCTATATAGTTAACGGGTCACAGAAAACTCATATTTTTATTCAACTAATTCCACAAATGAAATTCTTACCTATATCATCTACATTTAAAATTCAAAGAATTTTTATGCCTGCTTCTAATCTTCATAACTGAATTCAAGTACCTAATGTAAATTAAATGAATTGTACTCAGTATGCTATCAACAATGTAAAGGAGGTATGAATGTGTTTTTGTAAAAACTAAATAGTAAACATTTTGTTTGGATGGCTTTATGAGCCCTGACACAAATATTCCCCTGAGATGCTCTACCAAAACTCACTGGCAAAGCAGATACGGATGGTTTGGATTCTAGTCCAACAAAACTTTATTTACAAAAGTGGATAGCAGTGCAGTGTTGTTGCTTTGTTTTTTCTCTTAACAGTATTAGTCTATCTCAAGGTCCCACTCAATACCTTAGAGATTGTTTACAAGGCCAATACATGGCATAAGGAACTATGGGTAAAGAAAAGAGATTAAGAAAACTGTGCTCTGACTTCCTCAGAAAAACCCCTTTGGTTTCTTGGCATTTCATGTGGTTTCTCTTCCCAGCCCAGAAGGCAACTAAAGATTTGCTTCTAGGAATAAATCATTGAGAAAAAGATAGAAAAAAGTGAAGAAGGGGTGAATGGAGGGAAGGAGAGATGATGGATAGGATGCATCTCATGTCACCAAAGAAGGACTGGGTCTATATCTGTCTGTTGTAACTAACTCTGAAAGTGAATTCATGGCAGAACATAATTGAGAAAATGCTGCTAAAGCAAGAGAATATAGCAAGTAACCAAGAAATCATTATTTTCCTATCTGAGTCTTACAGTCTTCTTTGGTTATCGTCATAGAAGTGGGCATGTGTGGATACTGAGGACCATAATCATGAGAACAAGATGCAGAAATACTCAATCTGAGCATCATTATTCCAGAAATGGATTAGGAAGGCAAGTTTTCTCACCATTTTTTGCTTTCTTTGATCAGGAAGCTTCTGTGTTAACAGTACCACAAACCAAGCAGAGAAATGCACTATCTAGTATAATTCTGAATATAATCAACACTTATATAATTACAAAATAAAACTGTGAAGTTGTTAAAGAAAAATCCAAAGTGAAATGAAACTACTGTTTAAAAAGAAAGAAGAAAAAACTGAAAAGATTAATAGATATGTGCTCCTATAGAATGAGGGCTCTCATGCATTTAGCGTGAAATTGGTATTCTGCCATTAAAAAGGGAGACATTTTAGAGACCTTTCCAGTTATAAGGAGGGTACTGAAAAAAATGTTGAACAAAGTAAAAGGGGGGTAACAGTTACATAGAGGGCTTGGGCATCTTGCTATTGTCATCTTCTTTAAAAATAATTTAATATCTATTGATATTTATGTAGGCGTTTCATAAAATTTTAATAGAGGTCACTCTCAAAAGTAGCTATTATCACTTCAGAGGACCATGAGGTCATCGTACCTCTTGTCTTTCTAACCATGACATAATTTTGACTTTCTATAAAATAAAGGTTATTAGAAAAGGGTTTATTAAATGAGATTTTTAAGAACAGTCAAAATACAAAATTATAGAAAGCCATATATCACTATCAAGGATAAAATGTTTAAGGCAGTGCCTAGTATTTGGCTATCATGGGGATCAAATTTTTGTTGTTGTT
Organism: Ondatra zibethicus; assembly: GCA_004026605.1. Classification (NCBI taxonomy): domain Eukaryota; kingdom Metazoa; phylum Chordata; class Mammalia; order Rodentia; family Cricetidae; genus Ondatra; species Ondatra zibethicus. Next base: position 15,676 of record PVIU01012326.1, on the reverse strand, counting down.
GTTCTTTTGTTTCATTTTTCAGAGGGAAAGGTTATTCCTTTGACAATTTCCTAGAGCTGGGAATTAGAATGCATTTTCTTTTACTATCAAGGTGTTTTCATTTCCTCTTCAGAAATGTGGGCTTCATGAGATGATCCTGGTCGAAGATACTGTTCTAAATAATCATACTATTATTTCTTTCTGCTTTAATTATAACTGTTCTACACTTAGAATGTAAGTTTACACTTTGCTCACTTTCTTTTTTTAAAAAATTATGGTTTTGATTTTTTTCTTTATAAAAAAAGAATGGTTTTTCTTTTTCTTTCTTTTTTTAGAAAAGAAAGCAAACTACCCTTTTTCATTATACATACCAATCCCAGTTCCCACTTTCTCCCCTCCTCCCATTCTCTCCACCTATAACCTCACCCGCCCTCACCCCTACCCCCGCCCCATCCATCCCTCAGACAGTGTAAGGCACATTTCTTTGGGGAAGCTTTCTCAGCCTAGATATAGTAGGGAGGGCCTTGGAACTTCCCCAAAGCGACCTTCCTCAAGGCCCTCCCTACTATTTTTAGAGTGAGAAAGGTATCCATCCAAAGAGCATAGGTTCCCTAAAAGCCAGTACAAGCAGTGGGGATAAGTCCTAGTGCCAATGCCAGTGCCCTGCAGTCTGCCCCAGCCATGCAACTGTCACTCACATTCGAAGGTTCTAGTCTGGACTTTTTCTGCTTCCTTTCTTGTTTGGCTGGAGTTGGTGAGCTCCCATTAGCTCAGGTAAACTGTTTCAGTGGATGTCGCCAACATGGTCTTCACCTCTTTACTCATAGTCTCACTCCTCCCACTCTTCAACTAGACATTGGATGCTCATCTCAGTGCTCTGCTGAGGGTCTCTGCCTCTGTTCTCATCATTTGCTGGATGAAGGTTCTATGGTGACATTTAAGATCCCTTGACAAAATTGTGAGCATGGGGGAAGGGGAAGAAGGGACGGTGGAAGAGAAAGAGGAAGAGAAAAGGGAAGTGGGGAGAACTTAAGGGATCGAGATAGTTGAGATAAGAAAGGACAGAGATGAGAGCAAGGAAAGAGATATTTTGATTGAGGGAGCCTTTATGGGACTAGCAAGAAACCTGGCAATAGAGAAATTCCCAGGAATTTACAAGGATGACCACCCTCCCCAAGCTAAGACCCTAAGCAATAGAAGAGGGGGTACCCGAACTGGCCTTGCCCTATAGTCAGACTGATGAATATCTTAAGTGTCACCTTTTGCTCATTTTCATGATCCATTTAATTACTAAGTTCAGATCTTGAATCAACCCAGAGTTAAGTCCAGAGGAGTATTTGTGTCCAGAGGAGTCATATATCCTCTCTGATTCCTTTGGATTTCTTAATATTTTCTCATTCAAAATAGCAGAAAACACTGAGAAAGTCATATTAAAATCATGATGGGACAGGTTAGTTGAAGGTAAGATCAATATTAAAGAATCAGGTTGCATACAGAAGAAAAAAGAAAGCAATAGTAAGATGTATTCATTCACACTGTCACTTTCGCTGGAGTCAAATGTATACAGCCAGTTTGGTTATATTATAATATTTTGCAATGTGAATTCAAAGTGCAGTATCAATACCTAAGACTTCACTTTTTAATGCATGTAAAATCATTTCCATGTCTTACTTTATTTCTTGATCACTTTTTATTTTTGATATTATAATGTAATAACATCATTTCTACCTTCCCTTTTCTCCCTTCCAAACTCCCCTCATATCCGTCCCAGCTCTTTTTCAAGTTCTTGGCCTCTTTTGTTTTTTTATAATTGTTGCTACATTCATTTAGACATACGTATATGCATATACATATATATTTCTTCATATAACTTAACGTGCATACTGTTACTTGTATGTATGCTTTCAGCGATGATAATCTGGTGTTGGATAAGCAATCAGTGCGCTTTTCAGGAAGAGCATTTCTCCTTTTCTCAGTTTGCCTAAATTGCCTATAGTTCTTTGTGTAGAATCAGAAACAAGAGGTCTTACCCTGTCCACATGGCCATACCTAACTGTTGGTAATTTTCATGACTGTATTTTTAATTCAACAAAGTTGTGAGTCCAACCAGATAATGCTACACAATTATGTGTAAAACTTCATCGAAAGTGCTATTTTGTGACTACTAGTTAGCTATGCATACTAAACTCTTGCTTTCATTATTTAAACTGGCAGTTTCAAATGCAGGATTTTATGCTCACATCTGACTACAAGAAAGAAACATTTTTGGCCAGTTCATTTTTAAAAGGATTTATTTTGTTTTTTATTATATATGTGTGTGTTGTGGGGAAGACTGTTTTCTGTGTATGTGAGTTGAGGTACCATGGAAGATAGAATGGGAGATTGGTCTTATTTTTTATTAATTTTTTAAATTTTTTAAAAAAGAAAACAAACTTTTTTATTATATACACTGATCTAAGATCCCACTTCCTCCCCTCCTCCCATTTCCTCCACATACCCCACCCCACCCCACCTCAATCCACTCCTTAAAGAGGATAAGGCACATTGCTTTGGAGAAGGTCCAAGGCCCTCCCTGCTATATATAATCTACACTGAGCAAGATATCCATCCAAAGAGAACAGGTTACCAAAAAGCCAGTACAAACAGTAGGCATAAAATTTGGTGCCAATGTTAGTGGCCTCTCAATCTGTCCCAGCCATGCAACAGTGAACCAACCACATTCAGAGGGACTTGTTTGGTCCTGTACTTGTTCCTTTCCAGTTTGACTGGTGTTGATAAGCTCCCATTAGCTCAGGTAGGTTGTTTCAGTGGGTGTACCCATCATGGCCTTGACCTTTTTGCTCATATTATCATTCCTCCCACTCTTTAGCTGGACTTGGGAGCTCAGTCCAGTGCTCTGATGTGGGTCTCTTCCTCTGTTTCCATCAGTTGCTGAATGAAGGTTCCATGGTGATATTTAAAATATTCATCAGTCTGACTACAAGGCAAGGCCAGTTCAGACACCCTCTCCTCTATTCCTTAGGGTCTTAGCTGGGGTCATCCTTGTACAACCAAATTCCTTGCTAACGCCATAATGGTTCCCTCAATCAAGATATCTCTTTTCTTGCTCTCATATCTGTCCTTCCTCCATCTCGACTCACCTGTTCCCTCAAGTTCTCCTCGCCCCTTCCCTTCCCCCCTCCCTTCTTCTCCTCATGCTCCCAGTTTGTGAATCTATTTTGTCTATTACTACTTTCAGGTGGATCTATATACGTTTTTCTTAGGGTTCACCTTATTACTTAGCTTCTCTAGGATCATGAACTATAGGCTCAATATCCTTTGTTTATAGCTAGTATCCACTTATGAGTGAGTACTGTTGCATGGAGAGAGCCGCTTTTTGTTCCCAGCCACTTAGCCCCAAAATAATCACACAGAAACTGTATTAATTAAATCACTGTTTGGCCCATTAGCTCTAGATTCTTACTGGCAAACTCTTACATGGTAATTTAACCCATTTCTATTAATCTGTGTATCACCATGAGGTTGTGGCCTACCAGCAAAGTTTCAGTATGCCTATCTCCAGCAGCAGCTCCATGGCATCCCCTGACTCTGCCCTTCTTTCTCCCAGCATTCAGCCCAGCCTTTCCCACCTACCTAAGTTCTGCTTTGCTATAGGACCAAAGCAGTTTCTTTATTCATTAATGGTAATCACAGCACACAGAAAGGACTCTCATATCAGAGTACATACGATATTCATCTTTTGGGGTCTGAGTTACCTCACTCAGGATAGTGTTTTCTAGTTCCATCCATTTGCATGCAAAATTCAAAATATTGTTGTTTTTTTTTTTTACCACTGAGTAGTACTCTAATGTGTAAATGTGCCACATTTTCTTTATCCATTCTTTGGTTGAGGGGCATCTAGGTGGTTTCCAGGTTCTGGCTAGTATAAATAATGCTGCTATGAACATAGTTGAACAAATGATTTTGTAGCCTGACTGATCATCTCTTGGGTATATGCACAAGAGTGGTATTGCTGGATCCTGAGGTAGGTTGATTCCCAATTTTCTGAGAAACTGTCATACTGATTTCAAAATGATTGTACAAGTTTGCATTTCTACCTGCAATGGAGGAGTCTTCCCCTTGCTCTCCATTGTCTCCAGTATAAAGTATCATTGGTGTCTTTGATCTTAGCCATTCTGACTGGTGTAAAATGATATCTCAGAGTTGTTTTGATTTGCATTTTCCTGATGGCTAAGAATGTTGTACATTTCCTTAAATGTCTTTCAGCCATTTGAGATTCTTCTGTTGAAAATTCTCTGTTTAGATCTATACCCTATTTTTAATTGGGTTATTTAGAATTTTGATGTCTAATTTCTTGAATTCTTTATATATTTTGGAGATCAGTCTTTTTTCTGATGTGGAGTTGGTGAAGATCTTTTCCCATTCAGTAGGATGCCTTTTTGTGTTATTGGCTGTGTCCTTTGCTTAACAGAAGCTTCTCAGTTTATGGAGGTCCCTTTTATTTATTGTCGCTCTCAGTGTCTATGCTACTGGAGTTATATTTAGGATGTGGTCTCCTGTGCCGATGAATTGAAAGCTACTTCCCACTTTCTCTTCTATCAGGTTCAGCATGGTCAAATTTATATTGAGGTCTTTAATCCATTTGGACTCAAGTTTTGTGCATGGGGATAGATAGATTTATTTTCATTCTTCTACATGTTAACAACCAGTTATGCCAGCACCATTTTTTGAAGATGCTTTGTTTTTTCAATTGTGTATTTTTAAATTCTTTATCAAAAATCAGGTGTTTATAGGTGTGTGGATTAATATCCGGGTCTTTGATTCGATTCAATTGGTCAACCTCTTTGTTTTTATGCCAATACTAAGCTGTTTTCATTACTGTAGCTCTGTAATAAAGCTTGATGTCAGGAATGGTGATGCCTCTGGAAGTTCCTTTATTGTACAGGATTGCTTTGGCTATCCTAGGTATTTTTATTTTTCCATATGAAGTTGATTATTGTTCTTTCAAGGTCTGTAAAGAATTGTGTTGGGATTTTCATGTGGATTAAATTGAATCTGTAGATTGCGTTTAGTAGAATTGCCATTTTTACTATGTTGATCCTACCTATTCAAGAGCATGGGAGATCTTTCCATTTTCTTGTATCTTCTGCAATTTCTTTCTTCAAAGACTTAAAGTTCTTGTTGAAGAGGTCTTTCACTTCTTTGGTTAGGAAAAAAAATGGACAATTTGTCTTCTTTTAGCTGCCCAATCTGGATGTTAGCAGCTGAACTTAGACCCTCATCAAGAGCACACACACTTTTAATGTTTGAGTCTTTCCTCCTGCCTGTCTAGACCAGCTGTCATTTGAACAATCTAACATCTTAAAAGTTCACTCTCTGAATTCTACCCTTTATCTTTAAGTATTTTGTTGTAAGAGGCTGCTTGTTCATTTCCTGGCCACCCAGACTCCTGAAATAATCACACAGAAAACATATTATTTGCGATATTGTTTGGCCAATAGCTTAAGTGTATTTCTGGCTAAGTGATATCTAAACTAAACCATTAATATACTCTATTAATCTGTGTATCACCACATGGCTGTGGCTTACCTGGTAAAGTTCCGGCCAGCGTCTGTCTCAGGTGTGGGCTATATGGCTTCTCCCTAACTCCTCCTCCTTTTTTCCAGCATTCAGTTTAGTTTCCCCACCTACCTAAGTTCTACCTGGAGCAGGCCTAAGATAGTTTCTTTATTAACCAATGATATTCATAGCATACAGAGGAGAATCCCACATCAGTATTTTATATGTATTCACTTCTCATTTCCTACAGAATATCTTACTTCACAAGTCCAAAATGATGCCTTAGTCTTTCTATACCTGGAAAAGGAAATATATATTTCATGGACCTTACATAGTTCATGAGACTGATTGGTTTATTAGAAGTATATTGCATTCACTCACACCATTTGAAACACCTCGAGTGTGCCTCTCAATAAGCTGTAGCTGCAATGGCTTTCTGCTTTTCCTTCATTAATGTAATTGTAAAGCAATAGTGCGGTAATAGTATTTTTTAGTGTATGTACTAACATGCACATGCACACAGGCATAAATTATCAGTGGGGGAAACGGATGAGTGAAGTCAAATACAGTGCACGGAATTCTCAAAGAACTAATAAAAGTGAGAAAACAGAAAAAAAATATTTAACATGTATTTTATTGGCTCACAATTTCACATGCAAGCAGTTTGGACTAATTTCAAATGACTGATTTTTTTCCTATAGTAATCTGAGTTTAATGGATGCCTAGCTATTTCAAGGGGCACTGGGGTCAGTCAGCATTTCTATGACAAATACTCCACCACAGAAACTAAACTTTTCTTCATGATATAACCTCACTAAAAGAGTGGTTAGTAAGGGACACAACATGTAGGAATTGGCCTTCTCTATCTTTTATTACACAAAGTGAAACACAAGATAGGTTCAGATTTAACATGTAAAAACTCAAGCATTGCCAAAGGGTTGTCATTCGGGAACTCATTGTTACAGCAAATAAATATAGGTTAGAATGTTATTGAAAATAAATACAAAATTACAAAGCATCTTGGGGGAACTTTCATGAAGCTTTGTCAAGAAGAAAGGATTTCCATTATAGACAGAAATTAAAACTGAACAATGATAATAAATATAATATTTTTTCAAGAGACATTAATCTTATTTACCTGAGAAAGTATAGTGGGAGTTTGGGTTATATTTTGGATATGTACTAACGAAAAGCATGTGTGTGTGTGTGTGTGTGTGTGTGTGTGTGTGTGTGTGTGTGTGAAAGAGAGAGAGAGAGAAGTGAGGGAGAGAGAAAAGAGAGAGAAAAATGTGCATGTGTATGTGCATGTGAGCTGTTATACTTTTTTATTTAATTGTGTCCTATATTTGTATCATCATTGAATCAAAAATTATCTGATACATACACCTGATTTGATCCCAAAACAGCTTAATTATTTTCATTTATCTCATACCCCACTTATCAGCCTTTAGTGGTAATGTTTTTCAAATTTGTAATTTGGTACAGAGGAAATGCTAAGTCACTTTGTAATTATACATTTTTATTCCTCTTCTCTAATAATATTCTTAGCAAAAATATTCTTCAATGCCATTTATTTATTGAGCATCAAAGGTTTGAATGTTTGTTCTGTAATACAATTGCTTTTCAATATGTATTCACCTCCTTTCTCAGAATAAAGTACATTTCAAATTGCTTTCATGTGAAATTGTGATACAACACAAAATATTGTGTTTTTTGTTTTTTATTTTCATTAGGTTTTTAAATTTTGTACAATGTATTTTGATCTTACATATCTGCTCTCCCTACTGAAGGCTTAATGTGTGTGTGTTTGTACTTGTTATATTTGGGGACAGGTATTAATTCTATTTTATACATAAAGAAAGCAGCTTTACTATGACTAAGCATACTGTTATCCGTGATTGCAAATTATTAGTTTAAAAGTTGACATATTCAATAATTGATCAAAGCCATTTCATCTTTGAGCTATTTCACATCAATTCTAAAACTTCCAATAATAAAGAATTTAATTAATTATTGATGCCTGTAAAATTCAAATAGTATAGGTCAATATTACTTGAGATATAGTATACTAGTAGAGCATTTATCAAGCATGCAAACAAACTATGCCCTGGCTTTGATCCCCTGTACCCCACAGATGCACAGACACATATGCTGTGTATATTCATGAGCTTTTAAACAAAATTTTATACTTCAATGTGATATATAGCATATAATCAATTAGAGTAATGGGGATACACACACCTAAATTCTGTAATTCTGGAGGATGAAGCAAGGCTGCAAATTCCAGGCCAGCTTGAGTTAAAAAATGAGTTCTTTCTACAAAAAAAAAAAAACCACAAAACTGAATAACAAAAGTTAGATCAATTGAAGTGAAAGTATTTAATAATGCATTGCTTGCTTTGTCTTAGATTCAAAATATATTTTATCTTAAACACATTATTTTTCCTCACATATCAAGATTTCTTTAAAGAGACAGGTTTCAGGCTTGATCTTCATAGAGTTTCAGTTCTCTATATATTGATATATTATAGTCATTTCTTCTAATACATAAATAGACTTGAATGCACTTTACTCTGAGCTAGGAAGTGAATATATATTAAAAACAATTGTTTTGTTGAGCATATATTTAAAAACCTTGAAACTCAATAAATAAATGACATTGAAGAATAGCATTTTTTAAAAAAACCTTATTAGATGATATAAATTAAAATGTTAAATTTCAAAGTGACTTAACATTTCTCATCTACCAAATTATAAACAAATTTGCAAAAGCTTCCCACTAAAGGTTGATAAGTAGGATATGATGTAAATTAAAATCAACAAGCAGCTTTGAGAACCAATTAGAGGTATCAGATAATATTTGATTTAATAATGACATAAATATAAGACACCAGTAAAGAGAAAAGCATAAGAGTTCACACATAAACACATTCGCACACACTCACACACAAACTTATATATACACATACTCTCACATGCTCAAATACACACATGCACTCACTCACACACACATGCATATACATACTGTCACACACTCAAATACTCAACACACATACACACACACACACACACATTCTTTTTTGAAATACTAATGATCAAATGCAGGGCACTTCATATACTAGATAAACACTACCATACAGTTGCAACCCAATTCAACCCAATCTCATATGTACCCTTCTTCACAAGAATGCCTCATGGATGATCCACAGTAGTAAAGCATCAAAATTTAAAGTATTAATTATTGTTTATATATATGACACATTTTTCATTTGGTGAAGAATTTAAATATCAGGATTTTTGCATTGTTTCTGATATTGAAAAGAAAAAAATAAGATAATATATATTTCAGTCAATGTGGTTTGTATAAGAATGGCCCCCATAGACTCATACAGGTGAGGACTTGCTGAAGAAGGTGTGGTCTTGTTCAAAGTAGTGAGTCACTGGAATTGGGCTTTGAGGTTTCAAAAGCCCATGTCAAGACTAATCCCTCTCTCCCTCTGCTCTGTCTCTATCAATCTCTGAATGAGGGTCAGGAAGTATCTCCAGAACCATGTTTCCTGCCATGATGACAATGAACTAATCCTCTGAAAATGTAAACAAACACGCTATTAAATAGTTCTTTTATAAGAGTTTCCTTGGTTACAGTGTCCCTTCAAAGCAATAGGACAGTATTTAAGACAGAAGTTGATACCTGAAGTGGGGTATTACTGTGAAAGGCATGGCCATGCTGCTTGTTGGTGAAATACTGACTTTGAGACTTTGGACTATGAAGGAAATTGAACTTTTTAAGTGGGTCTTAATGGGTTAGGGTAATAAAAGTGTGGAAGAGAGTGTTGTTGAGGATAAAGTGGACTGTTGGGGCTTAGATCAAGAGACTTCAGAGGGGGAAGAAAAGTAATAGTGGCCTAGAGACCATTGTGATATTTTGACAAAGAATATGGCTGCCTTGCCTTTGTCCTAAAAATTAGCCAAAGGCTGAATTAAAAACTTCTGGATTAATGGCATTGGCAAAGATAATTTAAACCAGGCTAGGACTGACTGTCATTTGGTTAATAGTGATCATTCTTAGACATATCTATAATGAAAGGGAGAGAACTGTATAAAGAGAAATACCTCAATTACATGCTTTCTTTTAGGAGAGTTGCCTTGGTCATAGAGCCCCTTCATAAAAATAGAACAGTGACTAAGACAATAGGATTGGCTTTATTACAACCTACTAATAACAAATAAAACTTAATCATGTATTCACACTTCAATACATATTAAATATTCATTTATTCTACTGTTGAAACTGTGGATCAGTAAGAAACTTTTAATTTTCCTCAAAAATTCAGGGTTAGAGGCTTCTTTAAGAAACATTTTTTATTAGGTCTCTATCATTGAAAAGTAGTCACAGTGATCTCACATGTCTTATAATCAGTAGGCAACATAAACTGTATGTTCTTGCATGTTATCAGTCAAGTTGTATGGCCACACTACCTTAAAGCATAGAGGATATTGCAAAGCTATCATGCCTTTAGTGTCATATTTAGATAGAAATATGAGTCAGTAAACACACACACACACACACAACAGATACAAACACTGATTATGGAGAAGGATATTAAAAATAAAATAGTTCATGGAAAACAAGGTTGAAAAAAATGGAAAACTATGCAAGCAAAATAATACAAGATAATATATTTAATATTTTTATATTTTCTGTATTTTATATTTTTCAAGTGTAAAAATATGTAATAAATGCAATATTAATTATAGTGTTAAAATATAACTTCTAATCTTTGTTATGCTTCAGGAAATGGGTTATAATTTTTCTGCAAAATTGATTGTGCTTATTAAGAAAAAATATATCTAGTCCCCTAAAGCACATCTCAAATTATCTGTGATAATAATCGCTTTTATAATCAACACATTTAAACATAGAGAGTCTTATCAATTTTTCTCTCAGAATATTTTTTAAGTAGTAACATTAAATTGATTGATGTACTGAACATCAATGATAATTTATTACACCGGACTGAAAAATAGGGTTAGAAATGAACAAATTGAGAATGAATTTCACAAGAAGACTAGTGTTATAAATTATACTGTTAGCAGTCACTAGGCTTGTTGAATCATAGCATGTTCACTTTTCAAGGGAGCTCAGAGAAAATACAGTTCAGTTGAGAGTCATTATTACTCAGTAATGTCATTGTCCAAAGATAAAATGATAGAATAAAGACAGTCTTGAGAAAGCAATGCATTGGCCACTTAGATGGTAAGGAGTATTTGTTTAATTTAAAAATAAGCCTCGAATTATTTGATGGACTTTAAGTATATTCAACCATGATGAGTGGGGCGGTGGTGGCGCACGCCATTAATCCCAGCACCCAGGAGGCAGAAGCAGGGGGATCTTTGTGAGTTCGAAGCCAACCTGGTCTACAAGAGCTAGTTCTAGGTCAGGTAGTTCCAAAGCTACAGAGAAATGCTGTGTCGGAAACCCCCCCCCCAAAAAAAAAGAAAAAAAAAAAGAAAAGAAAAAAGATAACTGTAAGTTTCCCCTAAAACAATGCAGTTCATGTCAATGTAAACAATATGATGTCAGAGTCAATTTAATTTGAAGGATTGTGAATCACCTTTCAAAACAGTTTACATCAAATTGCAGTATTTGCAGAAGGGCACGAAACATTTTTGGTGAATGCCACTTGAATACAATAGAAGAAAATATAGGATAGTTCAGATTTGTTGCTGCCTTGTTGGTTTTTTTCAAACACTCTCTTGAACTAGTGTCCGTCCTGCTTTTAAACGGCCAGTCTAGCTTGTGCACATTAGATCATGTTGTTTCAAGTCTAATTGTCAGGGTTAACATGTTCAAGGCAAAAATGAGAGACAAGTGCCAAATTTAAAATTCTCAGATTTAATCTCCTTCTAATTATTCTTCAGATACTTGACTAAAGATGAATAGAAAATAATAAAATTCAGTCATTATGAATGATTAAGAATCTTTTCAAGAAAGAATTCCAAGATGACCCAAAAGTATGCATTTTGCTTATCTACTAGGTATTTTCAGAGGTGTGTAAATTCACAAAAAAGGACATTTCTTTCAGAAAGTCTGATTGCCTCTAGAATAAAATGATTAATATTGATCATAAATCATATTATATAAACTAACACTTTATCCTAATTTTCATTTAGTGTTAAAAATATTCAGATAATGTACTGAATTGAGGTTTGCCCATAGGACTGAATGTAGAATCACCACAATCAAGAAGGTGTATATGTCCATCACATCCAAATATCTCTATTTTGGAGCATAGGAACATGGAAAAGGATATCTTAGCTCTGTTTTTTTTTTTTTGTTTTTTATTATTGCATTCATACACATAAAAATTCACCCTGCTAAGTCCATTTAGTGTTGCTCATGTGTATTTATTTTTTGTTCTGAGCATGTTTTATTTAAAAATACTCATGACACTCATTAGCAAAGAAGAGTGAGTCTCCCTTTCTCAGCAATCATTAATTGCCTGCCCTTCCTCATCTAGGGATGGTGCGTTCACTTCCCAACAAAGAAATAACTTTCAAACTTGAGTGCAATGTTGAGACATTCTATATTGTGATTTCCTAACAACTTTTTCCTTTTGGTTTTCATCTTAGAACTTAGATATGTCTTATTATCACCAAAAGAGTTTAGAAACAAAAATATTACTAATTTTTTGAGTCATAAGATAATAATCTGATATAAAAGTCAGTAGAGAACCCTCCAGTTGAGAATAATAAATATGGCAAAATTTCCATGAAAAACTGCTCAAGTATGTTGCACCAAATGGATTTCATGAAATTCAAATATTTAAGATCTCTTCCTTAGTCCAAAACAGATTTGGTCATGTTTCTTTCCAAAGAAAGATAATGTGTAACAAGGAAACTATCATATTTTAGAAATCTTTAAATAATCTAGTATGTTACACACATAATGTTTATGGTAAACTTTTTGGTTACCTGACTTTTGAAACATATTAATACATACTAAGTGTAAATAGAGTCTGTTTAGCAGTACAGTTCAATGGAAGACTGCTAAGGGGGAATCATCACTTGTGTATTTTCCCACAAGGCTCTTGTAAGAGTATTTATAATTATCTGTGAAAATGACTGGAATTGAACATTTGGCATAACAGAGAAAAAGAATGGAAATGGAAAAAAAGTTTAAGCAATTGAGTACCACATGCTTGGGTTGAGTTAGCTTTCACCTTCTTGTGATCATTTACATATCCAATATGGAATACACAAGGGCATGCTGTCAGATTCAATGCCTTAGAAATGATGAATTACTTCATAGGAAAGGCCATGAGGAAAGGAAAAATATTCCATTTATTTTTATAGTGAAAGAAAAACATTTTACAGAAAAGTCCAGAACAATTAAATAAAAACTTAAGTAAAACTTCTGTAAAAGTAATTCAGTTCCTATATGTTCTGTTAGCTAATGTTCAAAAAGGGCACTAATATAGAGTAGAAAACATACCATTTCTTTTGTTCATATTGTGTTATAAATTTTAAGCTGTACAAATTATGATACCATTTGTATGCAGAGACAGCACTTTTGTTTCTTGACCACCCAGACCCAAATAATCACACAGAAACTGTATTAATTGCAACATTGTTCAGTCAATGGCACAACTGTTTTCCTAGCTATCTCTTACATCTTAAATTAATTCATTTCTATTAATCTATGTGCATCCCCGAGGCTGTGGCTTACTGGTAAGGTTCTGCTGTCTTTCTCATTTGCCTGACACCTCCTTATTTCTCTCTGTATTCAGTTCAGTTTCCTGCCTACCTGTATTCTGTCTTACCAAAGGCCAAAGCAGCTTCTTTATTAAGCAATGGTAATAACATATATTCATAACATACAGAGTGGAATCACACATCACCATTAATATTTTAGTAGAATATATATTAAGGTGGAGATGTTGATATTTAGATTTTAGGCATGTATATATACTTTACATATAATACAAATATATGTAATATAATATAATATTACTTATAATATTATATATATGACAAATATCAACACAGAAGAAATATTTAAAGACTGGAATTTTATCATAAGACCATACCTGTGCGATGTATTCTTTTGAGAAATGTCTATATTAAAGCCTTCTTCTTACACAGTGCTGAGAATCTTCACAAAAAGCAGATAGCTTACCATTGAGCTATATGTACGATTCAAAATCTTCTTTCTTTAATGTTTAGTTCTTTCCTCTCTAGAAGTACAAGGGCTACTTTATATTGTTAAATACATACAATATCTGTTACTAATGGAAGCTTCTGTTCTTCTATCCTATTTTATTAATTGTACTACATGGAGTTTGTAAAAAACATTCAAATTATTGTCCTATTTTTTTGTCTGTATATTGTCCTACATATTCAACTAAAGTACCAACAAGTATGAACATTGCCATATAAGCTATAAAAACAAACAAGTAACAAAAAAGTCCAAATGACAGTATTATTTTCATTTTAAAAATATAAAAATATAAAAGGAGAAAGGAGAAAAAAGAGAAGGAAATGAAGAAGGAAGGGAAAGAAAGAAAGAAATTAAAGAGAGAGAGAGAAATAAAAGCTAAACATTTTCTCTAAAGGAGCTAGGGGAGTAGCCTAAGGAATTGGAAATGATGTTGGTAAAGTAATGGCCTGTGTCACCTCACAAGCTGTCAAATCCTAGACTGCACAAGACTAATGGCTCTCTTATAAGACTTTCTTTCAGTACTGCTCCCCAAAGTCAAAGGCGCAGAACTAGCTATTTAAGGGCAAAGTGATAAAGACTCTCTTACTTAGGTGGATAAACTTTCTCAGGAGTAGCGTTTCGATTCTGAAACAAGTCACAGAGCTCATTAACAGAACCAATGGAAACGATAATAGACTATGACTATCTTTAATTGTCCCTCTGTTGTGTTATGCATTGCAAGGCCAGATTTGGAATGAAAGTCTTGTCAGTGGTTTGACAGCAGGATTGGAGTTTTAAAGTAAGATAATCTCACACCTCTAACAAGATCAGTTCTGTCTGAGGCACATGTCCTGAATCACCTTCAGAAATCTTTGTTGACCACATAAAAATGCAAACAACTTAAGGTACTGATTTCTCAAACTAAGAAAGACTGCCCGTCATTTAGCATGCACAGAATTAGCTTTATTTTTCATTAACTTTGAAATAAAATATTGACTATATATACTTTAAATATCTCCTTGGGTTTAAAGAATTGAAAGGTTTTATATACTCTTTAATACAGTATATTAATATAGAATATTACTCTATGTATACTGAAATATATAACAGTATATTCCATATTTATGCACAGAAATATTTTAATATCAATAAAAGTGTACATAGAATTTAAATAAATATATGAATATAGAAGGCTGTTTGTTTGTTCCTAGCTGTGCAGACTCGAAATAGATACAAATAAATTTATTAATTAAATCACTGCTTGGCCTATTAGCTCTAGCTTCTTATTGGCTAGCTCCTACATCATAATTTAATTCATTTTCATTATTTTATATTTTAACCACAAGGCTCGTGGCCTCCTGGAAGGTTCCAGCTGGCAGCTGATATTTTTTCCCTCTGGTGGCTACCGGGCATCTCTTTGACTTCTCCTTCTTTTTCCCAGCATTCAGTTTAGTTTTCCCTGCCTAGCTCTCTTGTACTCTCTCACAGGCCAAGGCAGTTCCTTATTCATTAACCAATAAAACAACACATATACAGAAGGACCTCTCATACCATCTGAAAACAGAATTCCATATTAAATAATACTTAAAACTGTATTTGGTTTTAATATAAACTTCAGAAAGTAAGATCATAAAGATTTGCACATTGCCAATTTTGAAAGCAGGATATTTCTTATACAAGTATTTTTATTTTGTAAAGCAAAATTTGGAATTTGAAAGCATAAAATCAAGAAGGAAATATAAAATATGATCCAGAGAACTAGATTCAACAAATGACCAATATATGCCCACAGGGTGTTTAAATAGCTCATTTTGGACTTGTAAATTTTCTTATCCCTATCTCTGCCACACATGCCATGCCTTTTATGTGTGCTCGTAACATACATCTATCTGGACTTTTTTATTTTCTTATAAAATGACAGGAATGAAAGGCACATTG